>OZ010737.1:149939466-150166966 GCA_963932295.1 Tipula lateralis | reverse complement strand
TTTTACGGTCCATTTAACAAGCCAGCCCGTTAGACAATCGAGTGGCAAAATTTTAGTCTCCGTTTTCGCTACATAGTGTTCCGGTGCCCTCGAGAGCAAGATGTGTTGAAAACAACACAGTCGCCAGGGCTTCAGTTCAAGAAGACGCGAATGTGTCGCTCACATCGTTGCGGGGAATTTTACGTAAAGATCTAGGCCTACATCCGTATAAGATCAAGTTGACACAACAACTAAAGCCGTTTGACCATTGGAAGCGACGCCGATTCGTGAATTGGGCTCAAGAGCAAATCGAAAATGATGCAGATTATCACCGAACAAAAAATCTATTTATGTTTTTTTTATCACCGAACAAACATCTTCAGCAATGAGGCTCACTTTTGGCTAAATGGATTTGTCAACAAGCAAATATTCGTTACTGGGCGGGAAGCAACTCACACGTGATTCATGAGGCACCGTTGCATCCCGAAAAAGTCACTGTTTAGTGTGGATTACATGCCGGCGGCGTCATTGTGCCATATTTTTTCATCAACGAAAACGATCGCCACGTTACTGTTAATGGAAATCGATATCGCGATATGATAAACGATTTTCTTTGGCCGCAATTGAATGGAATAGACTTGGACGACATGTGGTTTCAACAGGACGGTGACACATGCCACACAGCACCCGATACGCAATCGCGTTATTGAAGACTTAGTTCGATGAACGTGTTATTTCGAAAAATGGGCCCGTCCAGTGGCCGCTGCGCTCGTGTGATATGACACCTCTAGATTATTTTCTTTGGGGTTATGTGAAGTTATTGGTCTATGCCAATAAGTCGGCGACGTTGCAAGAGCTCAGAGCCAATATTGAACGTGAAATTGCTGGAATTTCGGCCGATGTATACGAAAGAGTGGTCGAAAATTGGGTTCAAAGATTGGACTTCGTAAAACGTGCACGCGGTGGTCATGCAAAAGAAATCGAGTTTCATACTTAAATGTATATGTTCAAATTCGCTAAGAAAAAAAAGTTAGTTCAAAAGTCGAACAGTGTGTTTTATTCAAACAAAAAGTTGAAGTGCTCTTATTGAAAAACCCGATACCATGAAACGCAACGATTGCCTTTTTTTTCTACATGATCGATATAGCTGCGTTAGCAGCATATCTAATCCATCGGGAACATTATCCAAGTTTTAGAACGAAAGATTAGAGACGAATACTAAGCGATGAATCAAGTTTGCCTCTACAGTTGAACCTAGTTTAACCTTAACTATCAGCAAAAACCATCAAGTAACAAAAAATCATTTTGCATCGGTGGTTGAAATAGTGCTTCAACGTTACCAACAGATTACAGGGACACCAACTAGCAGTCAAAAGCTTTTTAAAACTAGAGGACCCAATCCTGTTTGCGGGAGTTGCTGTTTATGTCGAGCATTAAACCAAAAACTGCATAAATCCAGAAAAATGTGATTTATTGTGCAAGCTTTGGAAGCTTGGTTAATTGAAATTTTCCAAGGAAATTTACAAAATCAGTCTACAGAGTTCGAATCTCGATTGAGGCAGGATACAGAAAAGAATTTTTCACTATCTTGTTACGATCGGTGGTGTGAATGAACACATCTATGGCCACCTGTTGAAGTGCAGAATTTGGCTATATCATTGCGTAAAGAGGGCAGTGAATAAGCATTGGGAGAGGCTAGAACCCCAAAACAGATTTCAAAGATTGATGCTGCAAACAGATAGTTTTATTTGTTGCGTGTTATTGGTATTAAGACTGGAAAAAATGACAGGTGCAGTTAATGTAGGTAGACTGGAAAAATGAAATTCAAACCAATATTTAAAATCGAAACCAGCGTCTATAGAGTATTGAAAAAATGGACAAAACTGTGATATATAAAATTTCCCAGATTAAATTATCCAACGGATTTAGATCTTGTGAAGATGACTGAAACAATTTTTCATAAAGATAGGCATTTATTTTGGTGTTTGGTAGCATACAAATTTGCGCGAAACAATGACTTTAAATCGATAAATTGCCCAGAGTTATTGTAGAATTATAGAAACTCATCTTTATCTTGGAATAGATTTCTTTTTAGCTTTGATTACTTTTCTAACTGGCTTACCTCTTTCTGAATCTCGTCATTCACCCAAAAAAATTAATTTTATGAAATATCAAATGGTTAGATTGCATTACTATTAAATTTCGGTATTGCCAGATTAGCCGTTTACAGTTCAATCCCAGGACCCAGTACGTTGTAATGTGAACTATTTAATATGTAAGTTTGTCATTCCAGCTGAATGAAGAATTGTGATGTTATATCAAACCAACTGTTAATATATAAGTATATCTTCAGATTTTCTGTAAAATATACAGTAGTAAGATGCATAGCCTGATACACTTTTCATCACTCCGTAATATATTCATTTATAGAAATTTATTTATCTAGCAATTTAATTTAGTTTCTATAAGATACACACTATATCAGTGGTTCTTAACCGGTGGTGCACGCACCCCTTAGCGGTGCGAGCTAGAATATCTGGGGGTGCGAAACTATAATTATACAAATTCACGTGTAGCTAGTAAAATAAAAAACGTAACTTAAAAATTCATTTTGATTAGTAAACTTTTTATGCACTAAACATTTTTTAAATATAAGTGCCAAACAGAATCAAAGATACAAATACAAAATACATTGTCTCTCAAATTAGAATGCACACAAATCAATCATAGCAAACAGAACCAGAGCGTCGTCGTCGAGATACAATGAAGCTCTCTTCGATTTTAAATACGATATTGGAATGACGATTATGTTCGTTATGGTTTTACTTTTATAACGGAGAAAGATGGAACGCAGCGACCACAATGTATTCTGTGCTGCAATAAATTTTCAAACTCCAATCTCAAGCCGTCGAAACTGAATGAACATTTTACCAAACAGCATGGTGGCGGAGATGATTTTGAAAGTTTGAAATCTAAACGAGTTCGATTTTATAAAAGCGGAACTATAACGACTTTTGGATTTATATCAAATGAAAAGCCGTTGTTGCATGCATCTTATCGAGTTGCATATATGTGTGCCAAGAAGAAGAAACCACAAAAAATAGCTGAAGAACTTGTAAAACCTTGTGCATTAGAAATGACTAAAATAGTGTTGGGTGCTGAAGCACAACAAAAGCTTCAACAAATTCCTTTGTCAAATGACGTAATCCGTTCTAGAATTTCTGATATAAGTAAAGATATCTTACAACCAGTAATTGAAGATATCAAAGCTAGTAATGTCCCAGTGGGTATTCAATTGGATGAATCTACAGATGTTGAAAATTGTTCTCAGCTGATGGTGTTTGTACGATATGTAAAGGAAAAAGAAATTGTTGAAGAATTTTTGTTTTGTGAACCATTAGAATTGACTACACAAGGAATTGATATATTTAATAAACTCCAAGACTTTTTGTTACAATATGAGATACCGATGAACAAAATAGGATCAATTTGTACTGATGGAGCTCCTTCTATGTTGGGCAAACATTCTGGATTTGTAGCGTACGTAAAAAAAGAAGTGCCTCACGTTACAATTACCCATTGCATTTTGCACCGACATGCGCTAGCTGCAAAGACGTTGCCTGAAAAATTAAAGAAAACATTGATCTCTTCAGTCAAAGTTGTAAATTTTATCCGAGGACGAGCTTTAAATCATCATCTCTTCCGTGCTTTATGCGAAGAACTTGGTGCCGAGCATACTGTCCTTCTATTTCACACAGAAGTAAGGTGGCTATCGCGTGGACGTATGCTAAATCGTGTGTACGAATTGCGGAGCGAAATAATCCAGTTTCTTAATAATCAAGGCAGTAATTTAGTTGATGAACTCAGCAATAAAGAGGCTATAATTCAGCTAGCGTATTTGGCAGACATATTCACGCACCTAAATGAATTAAATATTTCAATGCAAGGATTTGGAGTGAACACTATAACAGCGAAAGAGAAGTTGACTGCGTTTAGTCGAAAACTTTCAATTTGGATTAACCGTGTTGGAAAGATAAATTTTGCAAAATTTCCTTTGCTTGAAGAAGTTCTTGTTTCGGATGCTGAAAGAAACACCATTGCCACCGAAATTGTGGCTCATTTGCAAAAGTTGAGCGAATCTTTTGATGGATATTTTGCTACTGGAGATATTGATATATCGGAAAAATGGGTATTAGATCCATTTATTTATAATCTGGACTCAATGGATGACAGTAATTTATTAAAAGATGATCTTGTTGAATTACGGACAAATGGACGCAATCAAATGGAATATGAAACAGTGAGTTTGGAAAATTTCTGGTGTGCTCAAGTAATGTCATATCCACTATTAGCTAAAATAGCGCTGCAGCATCTTGTCCCATTTGCCACAACGTATTTGTGTGAGATGGGGTTCTCGTCACTTGTACATATAAAAACAAAAGCTAGAAATGGACTTAATGCTAGTAATGATATGCGTGTGGCTATTTCAAACAGATTCCCCGGTTTTCAAAAATAATTGAGGTTCAAAAATAATTGATTAATTGAGCAACAACAAAAAAGCCATTAATATAAATTTTGATCATTTATAATTGGTTATTTCAGCTAACAATTAAAATTTATAAAAAATTTGTTATGCACATAAAATTAATAAAAAATATGTTATGAATAATGTTTGTTTTTCAATTTTTATAATTTAATAATTTCGAGTAAGGGGTGCGAGAATATTGTTTGAAAATTTTAAGGGTGCCGGTAGCTAAAAAGGTTAAGAACCACTGCACTATATGAATCTACCTTGACATCTTATACAAAATCTTTTCTAAAAACAAACCATTATTTATTATTAACTCGTTTTCACTATATTTATTATCACCATTCCAATGCTATTTTCCACAATTTTGACATTTCCTCTTTTATCAACCCCATTTCAGCAAACAGTTTCAACTCTGTCTCTTGAATAGTCTTTGTATCTGTACATAGCATCAACATTCCCATTATGTAATAGACTTGGTACAAAACTAGAGACTAAATAATGAACATTTTTTTGCAATTTTGATTTAAATGCTGTATAATTAACAGTGATAATGCTCATGAATATTTTGCGCCAACCCTTATATAATGAAAAAGATTTTGAATGAAAAAACAATTCATGCTCCGTTCGTGATAATAACACCTAATTAAAAATTACTAAAACGCGGGAAAAAAAATTGTGTTCAGCTTTTCAGTATAAAAGCCAATCACGATAATTACCTCCTCCTCCTCCTCTCTCTCTCACTACACAAAATAACTGTCACCACGCAAAATTCGACTCGTTCTGGATTTACATATCAAACGTCAAATATAATCATATTATATATAGAACTGGAAAATGGAAAAATCAAATCCAAAAAATTTCCATTTACACACTGTTACAACAACAATATAAATTACGTAGAAATATTCAAGTTCTCAACAAAAAAAGTTGGTTGAAAATGGAAATCGGAATAGAAATTCGTTTAATTATTAACAATCTGGCTTGAATTGCGTAACATGACAGCATTTCAACAGGTTCGTGTCGATTACCACTCGTTAAAATTTACAGTTGATTTGTGGTACAAATAAAAAGAGAAAATGTCAAGACAATGAATTTTTTATGATAGTCAGGACAAGTTTCAACCATCAACCTAAACAATTGAAATTACATTTTCAACTCCGAGAGAAAAGGCAAATTTAAGAAGATTGTGCTTCCGAGAAAACTAGTTTGCTCTATGCATTAACCCAAAAATATTTTGTTTTAATTGAAGTGATGCCGAGAATATGTAAGTACATAAACGTAACACACCGATAGTAAAATTGACAGTGTAGAATCCATGAACAGGAAGTGGTATAATACACTTATCGGATGACTTAGGCTTAAATACTTTATATTTGTGTATTTGAGCATTAAGGTTAAATCAACTTGAAAGTTTAACAACCTTTGGATTAATAATGTTAAAAGCCGCCAACGCTCGATATCATCTTTGCCAGATGCTAATTTCGTTGCTCAACAGCTAAACGCCAATCTCATCAAACCAGTCATTGTTTGGTCTTACTATACTGAGAATGTGATGGGCGACATCCACTACTGAGATTTTAAATATTCCCCACACATTGCTCACTTCATAAGACTAGAAATAAGATCGCAATGGTATTGCTGATAAAATCTGGGTTGATCACTGGGATGACAACCCGCATCCGTAAAAAAATTCAACAAACAAAAAAAATCGGATGACGCCAATACAACAATGACCTCCCGCTTAAGAACCCGGAAATATGATTGAGGAATGGTACATGGAACATGCAGTAAGAAACGTAACGCATTTGACGGCCTCATTTTTATATTAAAGAGTATCGGGTGGACCTCGTAGCGCTCCAAGAATCGCCAAACAGTGGAGACCATGTGCCCCAAGGCTATACCAGATAAACCAAGAAGCCTTGGAGTTGGATTTCTCATTAGACCACAGGTAAAAAAGGGTGTGTTGGACTTCCAAACAATCGATAATCGAATATGCAAGATTCGCTTTCACATAAGATTAGCCAACCTGTCAGCTGTCTATGTACATGCATTCACTGATGTAAGATAACCCCTAAATTGACCATGTGTTGGTCGTCAACAAAATTCGTAGGCAGTGATCATTATCTGGTCATTGTGAATATACAATGGAAATTTCCGTACAGACCCGGAAGAATAGAGGAATAAAAAACGCCAAAATGTGAAGGTCTGAGGATTGGTACATGGATTGGAACAATTATAAGATGCCATATCGCTCTCTACGCCGTGGCCTTCCAAAAGGCGGCTCTCTCTTCAAAGATCGATTTATTATTCGGTTCGGATCCACACACAGAACGTAACCGAGCCATCGTACTCGCTGTCCTTTGATTTCATGAACGATATCAGGAATTTACGCATGATATCACACGCATGATTTTTCTCTCGATTGGCTTTTGAAAAGTGCCGGTCTCTGGCACTTTCCAGAGGCTGGCAGCAAAAGGAGAGAGCTCAAACCGCAAAGGTGGCAAAAACACCAGAGGGAGGCACTTCGGGTACCTATACTGAGACTAGCAGAACTCAAGGGAAATGAAGCACTAAAATTGGCGTTAAGGATTTTGGCTAAGTGGGCTGCAATCTATGAGAGAGATCTACGAGACTGTCCTTTCATGTATCGAAAAGACAGCGGTCCCAAGATGAGTTAGAACCTGTCGACACATAACTGGTTTTTATTACAAGCGGAGCAGGAAACTCCTCACAAGGTTATGCCGAAACACTAGTTCTTCAACGACATTGCGAAGGTGCGTGTTTTGGTGTAAGGCGTCATTGACAGGAGTCATGAAGATGGGAGCATCACCATGGAAAAAGATATTGGTGTATAATGCATTAAACTTCATTTTCCTAAAAGTCCGAAGTGAAAATACAGGACCATCTTCATCCTGCAGAGATGCGGAACGGTATAAAGGACGAGTTAAATTAATAACGTGCTCTGACGCCAAATCGGTGGAGCTGTACAAAAAGGCGTGAGGCTGGCGGCAGTAAGCTGCGGAAAGAGATTTCTAGCAGACTAAATACTTGTGTCTGATTACCAACCGAACCGGCTAGCCCAGAAAAAATCCTAGAGATTATAAGGATCAGCATCTCTTATCTTTTGACAGGAAATTGGAAGATTATGAAGCAAGAGGATGCCAAGGGGGCTCCAAACTATCTGGTAATCAATAAAAGGACCCTGGCGTCTCTTACCATGACTAAGGGAGTAATCAACTTCGGTTTCGAGTAGATTTTTCTCAGAGTCTACAAAAGAGACGATGCTGAAACTCGCATAGAGGAATCTGGTGAGAACGACAACCCGTCCACATTAGAAGCTGCACCAGGAGGAGAGACAGCTCAACCAATGATCTCTGCGAGATGACTGCACTTGGAAAGAAGATGGGGCACCGCCTGGCCTTGGTTTCGGACGAGGAAGACTTTTCGGACTCGAAGGTCGGGAGGGCTGCCAGTATCGAAGAATCAAATTCCGTGGGAGGAGATACGCGAGACACCAGCGACTCCAATGTAACCGAAGGATACTAGCTTGCGGTAGTGCTGATTAAAATAGGTAAGTAGGATCAACTATGTGTTATGTTAAGCATCACACAAATTAACTTTCAACATACGAAGGCGGTGTCGACCGCCTTATTTCTCAGACTGACTGGATCTGGAGAGAACGTTGTCCTTATTCAAGAACCTTGGATAAACACCACTGAATCTGTTGCCTTACATGACGGATAAGGCAATGGCGACAATAAAGAACTGGTGACATAACTGCGGTCAGCCTAGAGGTTGACGGCAGTCTAATCTAGCTGATATCAGTCTACATGGGCGTGACAAACAGGTTCCGCCGTATAACCTGAAGGATCTGGTTTTTGAATGTCAAAAAAGACATTTATTACCAAAAACCAGCAGAAGGTTCTAAACATTACCTTCGTAAGAGATGTATCCTATGGTCAGGGAAACGAGAGTGGCAGAGCACTCCTTCTCTGATCATCATTATAAAACCTATAGCCTGATCGTTTCCCCAGCTACCCGGAAAGCAACGTCCGGAAATACGTAAAAAGAGTTGTAAAAATGTCAGCTCAATAAAGCGAAATGTGAGATTTCAAGAGCTCCTATAGGTGAATCACGTACTCCGACTCGTCCTTGGGAAATGATAGCCATAGACTATATGGGACCGTATCCCCAGTCAAAAATGGGAAATAACTATCTGTTAGTTGTGGTCGATGTTTTTAGCAAATTTGTCCTGTTAAAAGCGGGTAGAAAAGCTGAGTCTGTGTCGCTGATTCGCCATTTAGAAGAAAGTGTATTTCTGGTTTTCGGTGTGCCATCGGAGCTAATATCAGACAATGGCAGTATAGGCGAGTCTTCCCTTAAATTAGCTTTCCCATCCATATTCTGACTCCCGATCTCCCCATCCAGATTCTGAATCACCTTGATATAATTCATGTTGCTTGGTGGTTTTTCTGGTGGTATTTTTCGATACCCCGCCCGCGTCCACTCGCTCATATACAAAGAGTAAAAGCCGGACATACGTGCTGGTAGACTGGCGCCCAACTTCGATTTTTTTTCTTTTGTCTACCAAAACCACAACCAACGCGGAACTGCACGTTACAGAGATTCCTAGCAGACCAAATACTTGTGTCTGGTTACCAACCGAACCGGCTAGCCCAGAAATGATCCTAGAGATTAGAAGGATCAGCAACCCTTATCTTTCGACCGGAAATTGGAAGATTGTGAGGCAAGAGGCTCCAGATTATCTTGTAATCAATAAGAAGATCCTGGCGCCTCTTACCATGCCTAAGGGAGTAATCAACTTCGGTTTCGAGTAGATTTTTCTCAGAGTCTACAAAAGAGACAATGCTGAAACTCGCATAGAGAAATCTGGTGGAACGACAACCCGTCCACACTAGAAGCTGCACCAGAAGGAGAGACAGAACAACCAATGGATCTCTCCGAGATGACTGCACTTGAGAAGGAAATGGGCCGCCGCCTGGCCCTTTAAAGCTTTAAATAATCCTAGAAGGACAAACTGGAGCAAGTATAGGAAAACGCTGATATATCCATTAACACCGGAGGCCCCCGAGCCAACAGCGACAGTGAAGAAACTGGACTGCATAGTGGACAGAATCACTAGTGCCAGCATAGAAGTACTGGGGTTCTTTACGGATGGTTCCAAGCTACACGGTAAAGTAGGAGCTACAGTCTACTGTGACAAATCGGAAGATAGTCTGTGTCTCAAGCCACTCGGACGTCATGGAGGCGGACGAACTTCTGAGGCATGGTAAAACTCTGCAACTGCTACCTGACTAAAGACTGAACTTAACAAAGAGGCAGTAGCCTCAGGGAACGAAAGATGAACCAACACCTTCTAATGTAGGGTGACAAGGCTAGTCTGGCCGAAGCTGAACTTGAAACGATCACAGACACTAATCTCCCACGAAGACGTGAACATAAAACTGCCGACTTGGAGACTTTTGAAGAAGCTGTATGGAGTAGGAAAAGAAAAAGACGGTAGTCCACCTGTTATGCTCATGCCCGGCTTTGGTACACAAAAGACATGAATATTTGGGTAAATTCTTAATGGACTCTGATATCGAAAATTGTTTTGATGCGAGACATATCACGCTATATAAGTAGCTCAAAATGGTTCGCATAAGGATAATATAGGGAAGTAAGATTCTGTGGTATCACAGATAACTGTGTGCTGTCAAATTGTGCCACTCAATCAAACCCTATACGTGTCGAATAAAGGATTAGTTTTTTAAATCGGTTTGATTTTTAGCAGCTCTAGGATTGAAGTCACGTCTGACATCCTGCTCGAAATTATTACCCGAAAATATCGAAATTATATAATATAATGAGGTTACTTCATTCACTATGTAATTAAAACACTCGAAAAGCACATCGGTAATTAATGTTATAATTTCACACTTTGCAATCATTGACAATATGTACATTTTCCAATTATTAAAAATTAAATAAAATACTCATTAATATTTTTGTTTTGTTCTTGCTTGCCGAGAGCATGAAGGTGTGTATGCAAATGAACTTCCATTTATATAGACCTACTCGTACATTGTGAATTTTAACGAAATTACAACAAAAAAAAATGTTGCGTTAATTAAAAAATAATTCGACGTGTTTTTTAATTAACATACAAAATTTACACAACAATACATGTGTGTAGTGGTACTTACATTTCCACACATATGTTGTATTTTATTCAGCTATTTATAATCCTTCAGCTGATGAACATTGTCGATCGTAGTACTTCAAATAAAAAGTAATCGAAAGGTCAATCATCGGTTCGACGAGTAAAAGCTCAAAATATTTTGAGCACAACTATAAAAATTTTCTTAATAATTTTAATTAATTTTAAAATAATAATAAATATTTTTTAAGGAATTTTCAATTATATTCCATAAAAACAAAATCGCTTTCGAAACAATTAATTTTCATTTTCAATGAATGATTTTTTTTTATTTTTTTTATTTTTCAGTATTTGTAACAAACAAAGCACAGAAAAAAAATCTAATTGCGAATAAAAAAAAAACGAAATCATTTTGAAATTGGAAATTGTTGGCAAGTGCTTGCGTATTGATTTTCCGGGTTTTCGTTTGCCTCATATTTATTATGTTGATTTACAACTCAGTTTTGGGAAATGGTTATATTCAGCTTTTGTTTATTTTTAATATATGAATGTGGGTGGGAGTGGGTGTATACAGTACCAAATACATGTATGAATATGTTAAACGGAAAATAGACGGGAATCAAAATATTGTACTAACCGGATTATGAAAATTACAATAAAATAATTGGCATGGACTTTAAATATTAAATAGCTTTTTTGGGGTTATAATATAACCTGAAACTGAATGGCAAATATTTTTTTTAAAGCTGTACTGTTATTTTTATATAATTGTGGTTTTCTAATTATTTATAAAAAAAAATTAATTTAATTTAAAAGTCTAATATTTATTACGTATAATATATATTACATTTATATTTATAATAAGTATAATAGCAATGCTTACAAATTTAAATTTATTATTTATTAGTGCATTGCTATACACATAACACCTTCACCCGAAAGAAAAGAAAATTATATTTTCTTTTCGTTCCTTTATAAATTTTACTATTAATTTTAATATTATTATATTAATTAAATTATATATATATATATATATATATATATATATATATATATATATATATATATATATATATATATATAAATATATACTGAAAAAATATATTATGTATCGCAAATAATTTTAGCATCTAATACATTAGTCGTGCTAATGCTATTTGGGGGAAATTTTTAAACTTATTTGCTTTGAATAATTTAATAATTCATACCAAACATTAATTAATTGTGTGAAACATCCAAATATTCACCGACAATTAATGTGATATTAAAGACAAATACTTTTCGTTGAGTTTAAGTGATACACTCAGAGAACAAATATAGCGTATTTTATTTAAAAAATAAGTAAATTTTACTGAAATATAGTTACGAATCCAACTAACCTAACGCTAGGTAAATAAAGCGAAATTGGAAATGTAAAATTTAGTATACTGCTACGTAAAAACTACATTTTTATTCTGTACCTCGAACATTGCAACATAAGTTTGTTTTACTTGGATCAAAAGTTAACCGAACAAATTTTTATATAAAATTAACATAGCATTATATGTAAAATGGAAATTGGTTTAATTAGCTGTTACGCAATATTTACAAATTTGACAAGTAGATATTACAATAATGATACAAATAAAATTTACAACACATACACAAGCCTCATGAACAACGCTCATAAGTAAAATATGAATATATTATATATATATATATATATATATATATATATATATATATATATATATATATATATATATATATATATATATATATATATGTTTCTATGTGTATGTGGGTCTGGAGTGTATGTATGTGTCTGCGTCTAATTTTAATTATTTTTTATTTATTTTTTTAGATCGTTAAATACCTCAAATACGAAAAATCTAGTTCTGGCGAAAAAATTCTGTGGCACTTAATCATGCAGACAGCTTTTTAGATAACTTTCATACAATAAATAACCTAAATTTTACTGAATGCTAATAAATTTAACACATATATATATATAAATATATATATATATATATATATATATATATATATATATATATATATATATATATATATATATATATATATATATATATATATATATATATGCATACACACATATTGAAAAAAGCATGCACATGCACCCTCATACAAACAACAAACACATACACAAGACGTTTTTATCAGATTTTTTCACATTTTTTCAACACACACATATACAGAAACACAATACACGCACATTTTCATTCGCAACTTTTATTAAGTATACAGTAAGCCCATTTAAAATTCGGACGAACGTAACAAACAACTATTCATTAGATTATGTACTATCACGGCGAACTTAAAATAATTTTTATTATAAGAATATGTTTATTTATTTATTTATAATACGAGGTGTGAATTATTTATAAATTGATTTATAAATTGATTTATAAGTTAACAAAATAATTGATTTAATAAAAAATGGCACAAATTCATCACAATTTAATATTCGGACATAGGACAGCTTTAGGTTATATTTAATTAATTTGAATTTCAATATTTATGTTTTAGCACTTTGTAGCACACCCTGTTTGCTTTATCACAGATTTTAATCTTTTTGTCATTCAACTTACTAGTTTTTTGTTAGTTCTGGTCTAATTTTGTTCCATTCCTCCTGAAGTATATTTTGCAAAAAAACCTTGTTGGAAATATGGGGTTTTCTTATTTGCGCATCCAATAGATGCAACAAATTTTCTATTGGGTTTATGTCTCGAGACTGAGGTGGTGTTTTCAAAACCTTTTGGCAATCGTAAAACAAATATCAGACAAACTCCACTCCGCAGCTTTTTAACCACTGCGCAAACTGGGCGGTACGATAGTAAATAATCTAATAAATAAGAGTATGTTAGGTTTGTCCGAATATTAAATGGTCTCACTGTATGTAGAAATTTTCATCCAAAACTTAAGTTTAAACGAAATGTAAGTATACTTACTATTTAATATCTTAAATATTAAAGATTATTTATTTCAAAATCAAATGGTAAATTATTATTACCCTGATCGAATAAATATTGCAAATCCCACGTTAATATTTAAACTAAATGATTTGCGCGACAATTTTGTTTTTGAATATAAATTTTCCTGACTTGCTACTTTTTAATATTTTCATGAAAATCAATCAAGTAGTTATATATTGTTGGTTTGGAAATAATTTGCTTTTATCGATCATATTCCGGGAGCGATCCGTTTTCCTAAAATCTTTTTTCCCAAAAAATATTTCCTCAAATGTTATTTATCCAATCCACCATTTTGGGATTTTTGGAGATCTTCTGGGCAAAAGATTTTTGAGGAAATAATATTTGGGCAAACGATATTTGACGAAACGATGTTTGGGAATACTGTTGAGAAAACAGTATTTGGAGAAATAGTTTTTGGAAAACAATTTTAGGAAAATGTGTAAGGGCAAAGGATTTTTGGGGAAACTTACCCCATACTTCATTAAATCATAAATAACTACTCTTTAGTTGGATTTTGATCTTCTACCTTTTCTAAATCTTGTCGAACGTTAAGAAGTTATATTTGTACTGGGTAGTTGTCTGATCTCGCACAGTTTGTTGATAATTCTGGCAAATGAACCTCTTCTTTGATCACTCTGATCTGGAAAACGTCGACGATAATCCAGAACAGCAGGCATATAATTATCATTTTAAAACCCATAAATAATAATACAACCTCATATTTGCATTTTATAAATTTGAATAAATGTGTAGCATAACTACTCTTACTCTGTAATCTTACAAAATTTAAGGAAATAAAAATTGTAAGATACATAAAACAGCAGTAACGTTTACTAAAGTAATATTTAATCAGGTTTGAAAAATATTACATGTCAAATTTTGCTATAATAACGTAGCATAGTTAAAACTTACTTAAATATTCTTTACTTAGCACATGTAAAGTTTATCAAAAAGTAAGTAATATTTACATTTTTCGAGTTACTATAGCAGCATAGTAAATAACGCATAGCTGTTTTATCTGAGTGTAGTTATTATCAGTAGTAATATAAATCGTTCGCTGCAAATTATTTAAATACTTACCACAAATTACTATAATTTTACTAAGAAACTATAAAACTATCTACTTCAAATAGTGTTAAGGGTCGTTTGGAAATATAAAAGAAATTATTTTGTATATATGAAATTCAGTAGCACTCTTCAACTTTCATTGGATCTATAAAATGAACTCTTTTATTCACAATCGTAAGAAATGTTTTCTTGGCTGAGGAAAATTAGGAATCGTGCCATCAGCTTCTAAAAAATTAATAAATAGTATATTAAATGTTGCAAGGTATAATAATGTTAAATATTTACCATAGAATAATACAAAAAACTCTCCTGCACTTCTAATTTACTAACTTCTAATTTATTTTTCTAATTTCAATTAAGAAGCAATGAACGTTCTCCGATATTGAGCTTTCCTCCGCATAGCACTGGTTGTTTAGAAATTCCAGAAATGTATGGATGGTTGGAAAGTCATCATCTATGATGTCCTTTACCCATATCTCTTCATCCACCTTCGTCAATAATATTTGAATCAGCCAGGGATCTCTATTTTCTGCTGCTCCACCTAGTGCCTTGATGCCTCTTAAAATTTCATCTGATGAGTCTGAAATCTGACGAAGGGACCTTAATGACCCATTTACTGCAGAGGGCTGATTCATAAATCGATCAATATAAGCATTGAGAATTCGTCGTTTTTTGTTGTACCTTTTGAATAGTTTCTCCTATGCTTGATCATAGTTGGTGTCGGTTATCAAATTTTTTTTAATTATGTCGAGTGCAGGTCCCACAAGTGATCCTCTTAAGATTTGAAACTTATGCATCTTCAAAATAGTTTCAATTCTATGGACAGATGTGTATAAGTCATAAAATGCCCGCCATGCTTCATAGTCTCCCGCAAATTTGTCGATACTCACACGCGGTAACTTCAACGAATCTGACGATTGATTTATTGACCGATCGTTAATAGTCTGTGTCCGATTGGCTAGACCTTCAAAAAACTCTCGGTGTTGATCTAACAAGATGTCTATCGATGTATTATTAGTTGGCGTGGCGGTGGGCTTACGCTTGAAACGGGATCTATAAAAAAAAAAATATCAATCAGGCATAAACGGTTAAAACAGAACCTACAAACCTGTTGTCCGGTTGGTCGATGATACCTCGGTCCTTGAACCCAATCCAGTCCCATCCCTAGGCACTAACCTGTGAAAGATAAATAGACGGCAAACCACAAGCAAAAATAGGACAAGTCACATACATATAACAGGGAACATATAGGAGATGCATTGGACGGCGTACAGCACATCCCAGACGTTATTACAATAAACATTCACAGCAACAATTATCAAATCAACAGACACTTTGTACATAAACCGATCACATAATCACAAATTCCGTATAAACAAAACACAAGTAACATAAATCACCACACAATACACTAAATGACATGAAACTCTTTGACAACAAATGACACTGATATACGTCAGACAGATGTCAAATGTATTTCGAAGATGGTAACATAGGATTATCGACCGTAGCTGAATCTTGTACCGGACTAAAGATGGCGGGAGGCGCGCGAAGAAGATAACGTTGCCCGATGTACAGTGCGATACAAACAAAAGGTATATAAGGCGATGCGTGTGGCGGGAACGAGGCTTTTTTTTCTTGTTTTCTTGAGGTGAGTTGGTGCCAAGTGGAATTGTGATATTAAATGAGTGAATGGAACTATGAAAGTGAACAAATGAAAACTAAATAAGAAACTACTAAACTACTAAACTAGAGAAAATAAAATAAAGTGGAACTTGGTTGAGTGGAACCACGTCGTCAGAGTGGTGCACATAAGGAGAAAAAGCGAAGAAGGTGTTCGCGCTAAAGCAGAGGACTGCCAAGTGGAACGCGAGCGATCGCGGTGCTTGTCCAACAGACACGTGGAAAACAGCATAGCCCTCCCAATTGTTACACCCAGCCCGAAGGTCTCTAGCCAACCGAATAGAGCTAGCCACATTCGTGCGCGCAGGCTGGCGCCCAAAATATAAATTTAATTGTCTGCTGATTGGGGAGGCAGAGGAAGAGCAAGGGAAGAGGACGGCACAAAATCAACTCACGTCAGTGTTTGTAATATTTTTATAAATAGTAAAAGAATACAGTGTCCAAAGCATAAATACTGTTTTATTGAAACGCGCACGTCACACGCTCCTGAAGACACTTTAACAATATAGACTTAACTTCATAAAATTTTGTTTCAAACTCTTCCTGTTTCAATACGAATTTAAGATTAGGATTATTTGTGAGCGCTAACCCAATTTGCTCTTCATATTGGAAAAACTCGTTCCACAAGGTTTCTAATCTTTGCAGTCTAACCTCGATTTCATAAAACGCAGTATCGTTCGTAATGGCGGAGGTGAATTTGCGAATCGAAGTCAATGACCTGAGAACTCGACCACGCGATTGTACGGCAAGAATCGACATAGTTTACGGCGCTTTCAGTTTTGACCAATTATCTAATTTTATACACAAACAGGCACCCAGGTTCTCTTCTTAGCAAATAAAGTACATAAATATAAACGTCTACTTATGGTTTTCTTTTTATTGCGATGTTCGACTAATTTAGGCTGTAGCTCCTCTTCATATGCATGCGTTTGGGAACGCTATAATATCAACGTAGGGCAACGCAGCAATCGATGACTCCGGAAATATAATTTAGCAGCAACTCTAATGGCGTTAAATTTCCTTGTATCCCAGCGTGGTATTCTTGCGGTCAACTAACGGCATCCGATGTGCAGTAATTTTGTTTTTTATGGTACACTCACTATATATACGCGAATTTAATTCGATTACGTTTACGAAAGAACGATTACTTAAACTCGGTATCCGGCTCGAAGGACCATGCACAAAATGCAATTAATAAAATTATTATTAATATTAATATTTATTTAATATGTATAATATTTATTTAATGGGATGGTTCGTAGCCCTCAAAGTGTCAATACGTGGAAATTTGTGCTCTTAAGTTTAATTAGTTTTTTCATGTTTCTCCGACGCGGTTCTCATTTAAATAGTGTTAAACTATCGTGGGAAATTACGCTTGGCGAAAATAAATAAATGGGATATCGCGAAATTGCCTAATTATTTAATAAATCGATTTTTTCAATTCGGTAGAAACATGAGGAAACTAACGATCGTGTGGTTTAACAGTGTCAGTGTGTAGAGTTTCTTTATTTTTTTTTTTAATTTATAAATTAACAGTGTAGAAATGTAGAGATAAATTTCTCTACATGTTCGAACGATAAAATATTTTTAGGTTATAATTTACAAAAATAAACAAAACAAAAAGAAGGTGGTAGTTTTTTTCTTCTTTTAATATTCTAATTATTTTAATTTAATTAAAAAATGTGTGGCAGTGAATTGTGATTGTAAATTGTGTAGTGGTGTGGCATTTGACATTCTATACTACATCGAGGGAAAATAAAAATAAAAGGAAGAATAAATCGGATCAAATATAGGATGACGATTGTAACGGACGTTAGGTCTTTGACATCTATTTAACGCCTCATGGTTGTGACCTCCGTTATCATAAAAATATTTAGTTATATTTAGGGTTGCAAATTAATACGTGGTCATTCCCGAGCTCAGAGAAGAGAGGTAATAATGGTCGTGGGTGTTGTATTAATTTAAAGGCAACCGCGTATATGACCACATAAAAAAAAATAAGACTGAATACTCTGCTATACATACTTACCTAGCCTCTCACAATTCACGGTGATAATATTTACACTCTCATGTTGCTTATTATAAAGTCCGTTTTAATTACAATTAGAATGTTAATTAAAATATTTATTTCGATTATTTAAGAAGGGAGAAAAAAAAATTAATATAATAAGGCAAGTATATATCACATTAAGTTAAATGTTTGATTTTAGATCCGATTTTTCACACGAATATTTATTACCTGTTGACCTTGTGGTGAGGTGATCCGATGAAAGCGCTTCCAACGAACAAACCTGCCAAAAGTAGTTTTCTATGCTATAGATAATTAAAATAGAAGACGATTAATTAATGTGATATTTATATAGATATATAAGGATATAGTTAAGTTTATAATTAAATAGAAAAAAAAAAATATAAATATAATAAAAGAAATAATAATTAGAAAAAAAAATGTGATACACTCCAGGCCGATACTGTTGCTGATGTCCGCGTGCTCAAATCAGTTGTCCTTGGGTTGGTGATGTTCACTACTAATAGTACCGGTTGGTACACCGCTTTTTGTTGTGTCTTTCTACAACGTGGTAAAATTGACCTTGCAGGCACGTTCTCGAGGCCACCAATAATCACTATCGATTTTATAAGCGTGAATCTATAAATTACGCTACCAAGCATCAGAATTGGTTTATGTACTTGTAATAAGTAAAAAAAAACCGATATCCAACTTTTAAATTTTCCGCAACACTTTTAAGTTTGCTGATCACTATCGATCAACTCCAATAATAATTCATACGGAGATTTTTTTTATTGTTACCAATCTTAAATTGATTTGGTAATTAACAAATTTTATCACGATCCACGATATTTTATAGAAATATATAAAAGTATAGCACAATTTTAGGCACGACCTTTAGGCACAATTATTAACACCAACATTTTTATTTATCCAGATGTCCAGATCTCACAGATTCGTTCTTTCTTTTTTTTTTTTTATTTTTACTATTATATTTTATATGTATAACTATTTAGGATGCTTTTATATCACTCACTTTGGGTTTTGGTATTTTTATTTTCTATGTCGTGCTTTTAAGCTATCTATTTTGCGACTCCCATCCCAAATTTTTATTTTTGTCGATCTTCTTATCAAAAAAAATGTTAATGTCGGTAAAGAAGCGAAAATCCTACTACCGAAATTAGTATACATAGACAGTGCGGAAGTATATAAATAATGTACAAAATATTACACATTAAAATGTGTAAGTTGTGTAAGTATATGTACAGTACACCAACAAAATATAAATATCGTAACAATCAGGGAGTGTTACACGATGAGAAATATACTGAATAACAACAAAATTGGAAAGAATTGTATTCTGCGGTCGGATGATGATCTATTCATGGAGCTGGTAAGTATATATATATATTAATAAATTGCTAACGATGTTTTTTAGAGAGTTTTTAGGGATAAAGAGAAAAGCAATAACTTTATATTGCTATAAAAATGAAGTAGGTATGAAGTACAAATGGTAAGTGTACTTTTTGTTTGTTTTTTTTTTTTTTTTTTTTTTTTTTTGTATTGGTTTACAGCATGGATAGGACACTTGATTGGGTTCAATTAGGTAAATAATATTTACGCGATATATATGTGTATATTTATAAGTGTGTGCGCGTATGATTTGTTCTAAGATCTGAGAACGGACAGGGGGATGGTGGGATTCGTAATGGGATGGAGTGGTTGCTCGAATGATCTCAATACATGACTTACTCAGTTGTTTGTTTATATAAATAATTGATCTTATATAAGAACTAACAGTTTATTAGGTCTTCATAATGTGTGTATAAGTGCTGTCGGGTCATCATGTATATGAATATTGCTCCTCGCGTTAGATGGTGATCTGGAAGTTTTGGGGTGCAACTTTAGATGCAGCATATGATGCTGAGCACAAATATATATGATGAAATTAAAAATCCAAATAATAACAATAATAACCAACATTTAACGATCCTAAATCGTTCCTTTTCATTTTGACCCTAAAGATTGGGATGTCGTTGGCAAAATTGAACCTCTCTTGGAATGTTATAAGTTTTTCAGTTCATCTGTTTTGATTCTCTGATAATAATATTTCAGGGATTATGGTAGCATCATCGTAGTGGTTGGCTGGTATTTAATCTATCATACTATATTAATAAATTAATTGTTACAGATTCCTGAGCCGCCATAAGTGAATAAATTTTCTTTCAGAGTATTGTATTTGTGTTTTAATTAGGATAGGTGTGTCGGCTGGAATTTAAATAAATAGTAAAATTATATTTAGTTACAGATTCCTGAGTGACTAATACATTTATTTTTAGATTTTTGTGTTAATGTTTTATTTTTAACAGGTTATAGCTAAGTTTCAGTTATACCTAAACATAACTTACCCAATTATTTAGTTATTAAAATAATTTACCCTGAACACGAATTGACAACTAATAGATTATCATATTGTATGTATATGAAAAGCTGTCGGGTCATAAAAGAAAAAATATTGGAGTGGTTGCCGAGAGGTAAATCGTTTGGAATGATTGCCGGGAGGTGGGGGGGTTCTCTGAATAGTGAACCGGTTTCGCTGTTGTCTCGGGGGTATTAGGAGTACCGTTCTGTTTGACAGAATAGGTGATTCATTTTCCGGTAGGGAGCGGGGTAGAGGACGGGGAGCTTTTGTGGCCGGGCGGCGGCTGGGCTTGGGATGGAGTTGGGGGAGGGTTCTGGGATCGATCTTGCATCGGGAGCTGTAGGGTTGGTTTCCGTGGATACATGTCGGGAGGAAGGCCGCGACTCCGAAAGGAATTTTGGCAAGATAAGATTCACTTTTGGTTAGAGGGCTTCTAACATACGATTTACCATCATTGCCGAACAAGTTAAACTTTCTTTCGTCCTTAGAAAATGAATATTGGCAAGATAATTTGAACATTTGATTTGGAGGACGCCTAACATACGGTTTATAATCATTGCCGAACAAGCTATACTTACTCTCGTTTGTCAATTTTTCTTTTGAAAAGGTGCAGTTTCTATTTCGATATGCATCAGCGAGAATCGTTTTCTTGCGGCCCCTTTCTTACAGTTCTCGAGGTGGGATTGGTCGTGGAATTATCATTTGTGTGTGGAAGACTATGAGCCATTATTTTGTATGGGTGGTGGGCGGTAGTTAGTGGGCGTTTCACGGAACAGATGGGTTAGTTTTGGTTGTATTGTTTGGGAGTGGAGTGTATTGCAGTGTTTTGTGGTGTGGTAGCTTGATTAAGGTACCACAACTGTATGATGGAACTAGAAATATCCTAACCTATCCAAATAACAATAATAATCTCTAACAGTCTTAGATAGTTAATGTGAATATGATATATATTCTACTAAAAATTATATTATTTTACTTATCATGTAATAGGAAAATGAAGAGGACTGTTGCTTTAGTCGTTTCTGTGACTAACATTCCTTTCCTTAAAACTTTTAATGTTGTGATGGAATTTGAATGATTGGTGCATATTTTTGGAATATGAGTTTTGAAAAGTATATTTTGATTCTCTGATGAGCATGTTCCAGAATTATGGTATCATTATTGTAATGGTTGGCTGCTACTTAATCTATCATACCATATTAATAAATTAATTGTTTCAGATTCCTGAGCCATTAGTTAATAAATTTTCTTTCTGAGTTTTGTACTTATATTTTAATTAGGTTAGGTATGCAGACCTCAGCTGAAATAAATAATAAAATTAATTAATTAATTAATTAAGTTACAGATTCCTGAGTGACTAACCAATAAATTTTTTTTAGAATTTTAATTAAGTTTTAATTTCATTCAAAATACAGCAGAGCAGATAATTGTTGCGGACTGGAGACGGCTGATTGGCGATTGCAGACTAGTAGATTAGAATTGTGATTGTCTTGTGATTGTCTAATAATAGTAGTTTAGTACCGACTGTCATGGTGTCTGTAACCGGGTCGCTCATTCCTAACTAACATACCTTTCTATCCTTACCTATCGTTTTATGTAAACGGCTGTAGGAATAGGCCCGGCGTTATCCGGGAATCTTGCCTAGCGCTTGGTTCTACAGTCCTATCAATCAATCAATCAATCAATATGTATAATATTTATTTAATATTTATTGAGTTCAATTTTTATTTGACTATGCCTCTTGAGTGTGGCTGTATATCTCTAATAATAAACTTCTCAACACAAAAATCATCACCATTGCAGTCAATGAAAATTGATCAAGCAAATTAGGTTGATCAAGTAGATTTCTGCATATCGATCATAAGCTTGTGTTGATTTGTTTCTATTATACACTAAATTCATTTGACATTTATTACTAAATAGTAGACTGTACACATCAGAGGATGACACTTTAAGTGAGTCTACGGTAAGTTAAATAATTTTTAGATGACTTTAATTAGTTTAGATGACCACAGGAAAAAAGGGAAGTAATATGGGTACAGGCGATATTAATTAACGATATTCTGATCAATTAACGATATTCTGAACAATTACGTGAGCTATTTAAAAAGAAACGATCATTGGGAAAAGTATGATGACTTGATGGAGAACGCAATTAAAATTAAATTTCCACATACCTTAAGAGTGTCCCCTCATTTACTAATCTACACAAAAAATAAGGAAACCACATCACAAGTTTAACTTGATTAAATTGAATTAACTTTAATAACTTTAATTTAATTATCAATTCAAAATCAGTTGAGATCGAGAACGACACTCGTGGTTCTTAGGAACCATCAATATAAATCTTTATTATATAAAAAAAAAATCAGTTGGGCCATGTACATATTGGCCAATAGCGCAAATCTCAACATACGGCTGATCTTGTCGGTTGGCTCGTTCTTAGTGGACATGATATCAATTCGATTTCACATGAAATCGTTTTTAACTCTCATAAGTTTTGGGAAAGCTTAAAACCAATTATACTTTTGGATATATTAAATTTGTTTCCACACAGACTTTGATCTGGATTTAAACAAATACACAATTTTCTGGGATGATTTTGAAAAATCTTGGGATGGGATGAAATTAGTATTACCTGATGAACATTTTATTTTTTTTGTGGGATAAGATCCTGGGATAACTTCAGACACTTCGTAACCCATCATTATCAGCTTTTTTAAAATGCCATAGACGCCTTTGCTGCTGTCTATCAGGTTTTGATCAGAATTTCCAATTCCAGCCTCGACAAGCGCTACCAAGGAATTCGGACTTGTTGTAAGACAAAGGTCCAGAATATGACTGCTTGTAGAACTCTTGTACACATAGGGTTAATCGATGCAATTTTTGTTGTATCTACAATACAGGTATAATTATGTTTGTATATTAATGACCAATAGATAGTATTTTTTTATTTGCATTGTGATCTGTAAACTGATACGCTGTAGAAAAAAGGTAAGTCGAATTCAGTTTGAGATAAGGTGCACTTCGTAACATTAAGTAAATAAAATACTTTAAATTAGTTGTAATAATAATTGAATAATAATAAAAACTTAGTAATTATATCTATAGTCGCCACTTACGATAAACAGTGGGTACAGCGGTGGAGTTTTACGCGTTCCCCGTAACTGGTTTACAACAGATTTGTGGCATCCTGTCACAATTTCTGAGTATGCTTGAAACATAGACTCTTCACTCACTGGTTGCCATTATTCCTTTTATTTTTATATATTTTATACTGTGCAATCTGTTTTGGGGCTCTTCCTGCTCTTTCGCGATTCACTTATTTACTTCCTACTTTACGCCCTAATGGCCAAATCGAAGACGTATGGCTAACCATCTGTGGGTGGGGGCAACCATGTTTCGTAAATATTTCGAACGAAACATGAGATCCATAGAATACCACCACAGTATCCAGAGCTTGTCGTAGGAGGCGACTAAATCTGGTTGGATCGCTGGGCTGACGACCCGCATCCGTAAAAAACAATAACAGTTAAAAATGTCAACAAAAACAAAAAAATCGGATACCACTTAAATAACAATGACCCCCCGCTTAAGTACCCGGATACGAGATTGAGGATCAGCACGTGGAACGTGCAGTCACTAAGAAAACCTGGCGCGTTGGACGGCCTTATCACATGTATAAAGGAGTATCGGCTGGAACTCGTAGCACTCCAAGAAACTCGATGGCCTAAGAGTGGAGTCCATGTGTCCCAAGGCTATACGTTGCTACACAGTGGAGATGACCTCGGAAATCTTGGAGTTGGCTTTCTCATTGGGCCACAGGTAAAAAAGGCTGTGTTGGACTTCCAAGCAGTCGATAATCGAATGTGTAAGCTTCGCTTGCACATGAGATTAGCCAACCTGTCAATTGTATGTGTACATGCGCCCACTGATGTAAGCCAACCCCAAGATAAAGACTCATTTTACAATAATTTGGATAATCTGATGGGCTCTATACCTGAGCACGATATCAGATTGTTGATTGGTGAATTTAATGCTAGAGCTGGCCGAAATCAGACCGACTTATGTAACAACATAGGTCCGTACTCCCGACACGAAACTGCGACCGAAAATGGGGAAAGAATGATGTACTTTGCGATCGCACATGATCTCCAAGTGGCAAATACATTCTTTCCCCACAAAAACATCCATTTGGAAACCTGGACACATCCACGTAAAACATCCCGAAGCCAAATTGACCATGTGTTGATTTCAAAAGACCGGGCTCGGGTTGTTCAAGACGTGAGATTGTATCGGTCGTCAACCAAATTCGTAGGCAGTGACCATTTTATGGTTGCTGCAAAGCTACGATGGAAATTTTCAAGTTACAAGTCAAGGAGGACAGGAGAATATAAAACGCGATTCTCCTGTGAAGGTCTGATAAATGAAGAAACGCCACGAAAATATCAAGATCTTGTCAGCAATAGCATTTTAGGATCCAACTACCAATCTGATGATGTGAACAGTGTCTGGGAAGTATTGAAAACCTCGATTGTCGATGCTGCCCAGCACACTCTCGGTATAGTGAAAACTACGCCCAAAAATGATTGGTTTGATGAGGAGTGTCGCCTTGCTGTTGAGCAACGCAATATAGCCCACAATGAAGCGCAGACTCGGTTTACAATTGCAAGGAAAAACAAGGCAGTTCTTGCTAGGAGGACAGCTAAACGCATTTGTAGACAGAAGAAGCGCGAATGGTGGAAGGCCAAGGTCTTAAGAGTACAACAACTCAGCAATGAGCACAACTCGCGTGGTTTCTTTAAAGGAATCACCGAATTGCACCATACCTTAAGATCTCGGTCAACTGCCATTCGGGACCAGGATGGAAACCTCTGTGTTAACGTCGATGCGGTACTCGATACATGGCGTGAACATTTTTCTGATCTACTTAATGTTCCACATGTATCACAAGCTGTATTTGAATACTCTCAAATACAGACCGCGGAGATGTTCATTGAGGATCCATCCTATGAGGAATTCACAATGGCCATGCAGAGACTAAAGAAAAATCGTTCACCAGGGGTTGATTGCATTAATTCAGAGCTCTTGATATTCGGAGGGCTAACTTTGTGGAACTGTCTTTTCGACCTTGTTCGATTGGTATGGCGAAATGAAGTTATGCCTGATGAATGGAAAGTGGCCGCGTTATGCCCAATATTCAAAAAGGGTGATCGCATGAAATGCGAGAACTATCGCGGTATAGCTCTCCTTTGCACAGCATACAAGTTACTGTCATACATTATCTTGGGAAGAATTACTCCTCTAGCGGAGGAAATTGTCAGTGACTACCAAGGAGGATTCCGTCCAAATCGGTCAGTCACTGATCAAGTTTTTTCGCTACGGATGATTCTTTCCAAGTACTACGAAACATCTCGCGATGTACACCAGGTATTCCTAGATTTCAAGCAAGCCTATGACTCGATCAATCGAGAGAGGCTATGGTATGCGCTTGAATATTTAGGAATACCAAAAAAATATGTACATCTCTGTAAAATGACAGTAACGTAGTCACAATGCTGTGTTAAAGTTGAGAACAGGCTATCGAGAATTTTTGCAATCAATTCCGGTGTTCGACAAGGAGATGCGCTGTCCCCGATACTTTTTAATCTCATGTTGGAATACATCGTTCGTAAAAGTGAAACACCTCAGGACAATATCTTATTCCGACAATCCAATCAACTTCTTGCTTATGCAGATGATATCTGTGTGATTGGATTAAATGGCAACGGAGTGAAAGAGATACTTGATCCACTGGAACAGTGTTCAGCTTCCGTTGGTCTCAAAATCAACGAGTCAAAAACCAAATATCTAATCTCGGGTTTTAGAGACCAAGACGCAATTGATTTCAGTAGTGGAAACCACACGTTTGAAGGAGTGATGAGATTCAAGTATCTTGGATCTCTCATCACTCACGATAATAGTGTGGGCGAGGATATCAAGGTCCGCCTTGCCGCTGGCAATCGGGCTTTGTATCCTCTACGTCCACTGCTGAAATCAAAATATCTTGCAAATACGGATAAGCTGAAACTGTACAGAGTGTTGATCAGACCCGTTGTCATGTATGGATGTGAGAGTTGGACCTTGACGGATGAGTACGAAAGATGGCTTCTAACATTCGAGAGAAGAATCATGCGTGTGATATATGGTCCAAAACGCGACGTCGATGGCACTTACCGAGTTCTTTTCAATCACGAGATCAGGAATTTAATGCAAATTCCTGATATCGTGCATGAAATCAAAGGACAGCGAATACGCTGGCTCGGTCACGTTCTGCGTGCTGATCCGAAACGAATGATACAGCGATCTTTAAAGGGAGAACCGCCTTTCGGAAGGCGAAGAGGTCGCTGTCAGCGACGATGGCTCCACGGCGTAGAGAGCGATCTGGCATCTTCCAACTGCTTGCAACAGTATGAAGATCTGGCTCGTGATCGAAACCGTTGGAGTCAGATTGTTGATACGGTACGGGCCAATAATGGCCTGTAAAAACCGCAATAAAAAAAAATGGCTAACCATCTGCGCTTTGCATAGCTCCTTGCCAGTTATAGTACTGACATGGAAGATGGGTCGGCCCATGAGTTTTGCCCTCCAATAGGGGGTGATAGATGTGTTCATTAACACCACCGATCGTAATCAGATGGTGAAAAATCCCTTTGACATCCTGCCCCTATCGGGATTCAAACCCGGTACCTCCCGTACCAAATGCCATTGCTTTAAACACTGAGCCACCTGGGCGGTATGATTCTCATTTGTAATTTAGAATTAAACAATGACAATCTAGTTTATTGATTGCTATTGTAACTCACGGACATATTTTCAATTCCAACGTCACGAGCAACAATTGATTCGAGTCAAGTTTAGATCAGATAAATTGAATAAAATTGGCTACATTGTTGATATATTGAAAATATTCAACAGTTTAAGTATTAACATTGGCCACCAAAATACACTATGTAAAACAGAAAAGTTTTTATTTTGTATACCACCACTTATGTTGTATATGTATGCATATAAAATTTATGCTGTAAATTTTGGTTTAAAAACCAAATTAAATTGCTGATAGGGATACCAACTAAAAATTTTTGCGTGCGAATACATGGATTCATATATGACTACAAAAACGATTTTAATTGCGAAAAACACAATGAAAAACCTGCTGAATCCATTTTCCAAAACTAGTCGTGTCGTATATAGATTTTATTATTTTTTTTTTAATCCACATTTCGGCTTTATAACGCTTTCCTCTATTGATTAAAATTAGATTGTAGATTTTCAATATCGGTCAGATTCCGAAATGGTAGATGGAAAGTTTTTATACCGAAATGCAATATAATAAATTAGAAATTCTTTTATGATATCACTTAAAACCACTTACTACATACAACAACATGTACGGGGTGCATACACATGTACTACACGTCGCTTCAATTATTACCATGGATGTGAAATTTAAATATTTGTGGATTTTCTGTTTTATGGTCTAGCTTTTCTGAAATTATAGGTTATTTGGACTAACATGCACCAATCGAGTATCATTGATATCATTGATTATCATTGATGTATAATATTGCAACTTATCTCTAGTTTAGTGAATCTTTTCAAATAGCTCAAAATAAGAAAATTGTCTGAAAATTGCAGCAGTAATGCAAATATACAGGTAAACCTCATACAACGCGATCCTGAAAAATGCCGCGTTGTACAAAATCCCGCTGTGGAAGACAAGGACTTTATTCAAAAATTCAGGTTATGTTCTTAATAAAAACGTATATTGGGTGTCCCAATAACCGGTTTAGATTTGACATATTGATTAGTTTTGGCTCTGGCAACACTAATGTCATTCTTTATTTCACAAATATTCAGTGAATTATTTCTAATTGACGAAATGTGTTGGTTAACGCTTAAAATATGGATATGTCAATGCATTCATGGCCGCAGAATCTGTCGAAATGATGACGTGAATCAGCTGGCAAGGAGCTGTGATTTGACGACTGGGATTTTTATCTGTGGGTGCCGTGAAGGTTAAGTGTTAAACAAAAAATCCTCAAAAAAATGAGAATATGAAAGGTATTATTGAAGCAAACATTGTCGAAGTAGATCTGCACATAATCCAAAATGTGCTTAGAATTGAACCGAACGAATATAGTACTCCCAAGCCAGCCGAAGCTCACATTTGAAGTAAATAATTTTTAAATCTGAACTCCTTACTGAACCACCCTGTTTAATATACAAAAATAGAAATCGTAGCGAAATAACAATTATGAACTATGTAATTTCTATGTAATGTCGCTGTCTTAAGAATTGAAGAATTGCCTCCGGTTTGTTTCTGAATTGAACAGGAGTTTATTTCATAAAATCTGTTTTAACGATAGATAATCGCCTTGCTTTACAAATCTTTATATAAACTTCCTCGTGATTGTTGGAAAGGATCGGTTGTTACAGTAGCTAGATCTGCTTCATTAATTTCGTTTTCCTCTACTAAATCTATAATGTCGTCAGTTGAAATATCCTCAAGTCGTGTTATATTGATCCTAAATTAGTTGAATTTCTGCTTCCTGGCGCAGTAAGTCTAGCAACAATGATTCCCAGCAT
Organism: Tipula lateralis; assembly: GCA_963932295.1. NCBI lineage: Eukaryota > Metazoa > Arthropoda > Insecta > Diptera > Tipulidae > Tipula > Tipula lateralis. Next base: position 150,137,512 of record OZ010737.1, on the reverse strand, counting down.
GAGCGACAATTATGTCCCAGCAAGATCTGCGAATATAATACCTTGGTCGAGCGGTTGTGAAATTGGAGTGGTGTTGGACGGGAAAAACACAACTTTAACATTTGGATGACTTAAATCGATAGAATGTGCTGGCGCATTAATCAACATATTCGAAATCGGGAACAAAACAGTTATGGGACCAACCTTTAAATAAAACAGTCGTCGTCCACACTTCGTTGTATTGTACCTTGCAAGGTGCGTATTTTCAAGGATCGATTCGTTAACATTGGATTAGTTACAAAGTTTCTAGATGCATAACTTGTCAAAAGCAATGTTACCTAATCATTGGTAACATTCAATCCTAGAGCACTTCTTAAATTTTTAGAAATTTAGGTTCGAAAAGTCATTTTTTGGTCTTCACAATCCAGTTTCGTTTCCAGTTTATCGATCCGATCTGCCGAGTACGCGTTGTAAGACATTTACGTGTATATAATCCTAATTATTTTGTGACATCTGATAATATTTACATCAAAACATGTGATTAGAATAACAACGACAAATTTTGATGAACTTTAACCAAAACTTTACATCTTGAATATAATAAGTAAAGCAAGTGCTGTTAGAATATATTAGATATGTAGATCAGTGTTAAAATTTTATGTCATCCGATGGCACGGTTATTTTTGGTCAAGGCGAGAATCGAACTCTAAATCGCTGTGTGATGAAAACCTCTCTTAACCATTAAGCTATTCAACATACTATATTAATGCGAATTCAACATTTATTTAAAAAACACTATGATCGTGGATTGATGGTCGGTTCTTTGCCAAAACGCAAACCATTTATCGGGAAACTTAACTCAAAATTAAGAAATTAATTTTGTAAATGTACGTTCAGTCTGTAAGAGATTAAAAATTTTTTATGATCCTGCTACTGATCCTTCCAGATGTCCATACCATATTATATAATATTGTCCATATCAACCAATGATATCTATATCCTTTACTCCTGCATAGGCTCATTTTATTTTATCGTACAATTAAGCCACTGATTCGGCTGGATTTAGTAAACCTAATAGTATTGCAATCTGTGAGGAGTGAGTTTTTTTCGTGGTTGGTTCGAGTTCGGTACTGACTTTTAGAATCTGTATTTGGTTAAAAAAAATGTTATCTCAAATATTGATTAGATTCAATGATAGTAATGGCCAAACCGTAATGATTCCAAAAACATAGTTTGATTTACCATGACAAGTGGGTAGAAATCGATTATAGTCAAATCGTAGTCCTCATATTGGCACTCAAAAGAAATTTGCTATTTTGCAAATAGGCCCAAATATTGTCACTTCCTATATGAGTGTGTAGCGGATACATAAACCCTGTCTCCCAATTGTCTGGTAGATTGTTTTGGTCTCATATCGCAACATGCACATTGTATCGATTACTGGTAGGTACTGAAATAATATCGTGTGTGTTATCATCTTTATCTTACTACTCAATTGTGTATGTGTATAGGAACTTTCTTATTTAGTTAGTCGGCTATATAATATATGTTGTAAATTGGTGTGCCAATGTAGCATTACGGAGTGGACTCGGTCGAGCAAACTCAGTCAACACGCAGAAACGATTGGTGAGACCCGATGTTGTGATCTGCCTTCTAAATCTTACCTTACTCAAATACGAAGCTCATCTGTATAACAGCTAAAAATAAAATAGAACCTTACAAAGGTTGTCGATTGTCATTTGATCAATTTGTTATTTATTTGTTTCATGTGACACATGCTGTGAGAGACCACGAGGTGCCCATAGCAGAGAGACGAATCAATTGTCACGATTAAGGAGGAGTCGTTCAACTAGTGAAGGCTAGATGGCGGAGGTGATGTGCGAAACAAAAGCGTTCGAGAGAAAGAAAAGAAAGATGAAAATGAGTAAGGTGACGACACAAAAAATGGTAGAACGTTTTGAACCATCAAAGGTGATGAATAAAACAACTGGATGACGGTGGGAAATATTTGTGATCACGTCCAGCCTCACTTTGTGTTAAAATACAAAAAAAAAATAAAATTGAAAATCTTGTGTTTGTAATATTGTGGATATTGTGTTTTCCCTTTGTGGCGTTCAAGATTAACTTGCGTTTGGTTGTTGACGGTGTGGAGAGGTTAATAGAAAAAAAAATAATCTAACCTCGTAAATTGTAATTGAAGATGAAAAAATAAAAAATAAAAAGAATAACCAAAGAAAATTAACAGTGAATCAAAACATAAACACAACGTTGTGTGGTGTCAAGATTTATTGGTAATTACCAATTGGTGCGGGTGTTATATAGACCTAATAAAACAAAAAAAAAACTCTATAAATAAAAACCAGAAACATTTATGTCTATTGTGTTGGGGAACAATAAAACGATCGATTCATCGGCCAGTGCATCAATTTGCGTATGGTAGAAATTGTCTTTGGAGAAACAGGCACTATAGCGGTTACTTGGCTGCATCGGACACTGCGCCAGCGGTATAAGTGAGTTTTCCTTGTCATTCCTCTTTTCTTTTCCCTATTTTCCGACCATACACTTTCCCTTCATTCCAAGGCATCGGATTATTTACTTCGAATTGCGTAGTGGTTTTTTTGTGGTATCCGTAGGTACCCCGTCTGAGTCCACTCACTCAAACACAGAGCAAAACCGGACACACGTGCTGGTAGACTCTCGCCCAACGGAAATTTAATTTTGTGTTGTTTACCCAAGCCACAACCTCGACACACGAGAGCACGTTACAGTACCGAACAAACTTCTAAATTTTATCTTAGATCCTTGTATCTTGTCGTATAGAATGGAAGTCATTGTAAATTGGTGACAAATTCTAGAGATTCTATTGTTTTCTCATTTTTTCTACGTTGACATACCAGTCGGCTGAGTAATGTATAGCCAGAACTTTTCTAGGAAATCGTGAAATGGTTTGAAAACATCTAAGGGAAACCTTGTAAGCCATATCTGTAACTACTTATACGGAATATACTTACTGGTTAGTTCTCAATTATCATCTTAATTGTATGTTAGATAAAAAATGTAAACAAGGCGGAAAAGTATCCCACAAATCAATTCCACTAGCATCTTTCCTCCATCACGGTGAGAACTCATATTACGAACTTGAGACCTCCGATTGAAAGTGCAAGCACTCTACTTTCTCTATCACGAAGTTGACAAATCCTCGGTGGTTGTGGATATAATAAATGTGAATCACTTTTGACAATTTTGTTTGAAGGAGAAGAAGTGGAGAGGATGTATCTGTATGGAGAAGAAGTATCTGTATTATTTACAATCGTTGCTGAGGTGATAGTCGTTGGTGGTGAAACTGACGTATGGTTCTGTTCAAGATCAAGAATTATTTTACCGATGGTTGAATCTGGCAAAAATTTTAGATCAGTCAAGATCCGGACTTATCCACTTACTTTTCTATCTGCTTTGTCCTAGTCTTACGGATTTCAGTAAACAGTGAAGTTACAGATATTTATTTATATATTAACATTAGATGTTTTAGTTTATTCTCGAATCGACTTTGTTTATTTTACCCTGCTGAAGAGACCACGTACTCTTGGTTAAACATTTGGGTGACAGATTGTAAATTAAGTCCATTTCCGTTGCCAGTTTTTGGTGTATGGCTGGTTCGTGGTACTCTTAATCTCTCGGTACATATATGACGCTTGGGAATATAAATTGGCGTATCTTCTGTGCAAATCACGTTTTTGTTCTTTGATCAGAGTATGTTTATTTCAAAAAATATTCCTCATGATATGGATGACAATCTCATATGGATGAGGTTCATAGTAGTCACATATTTTCGATCAAATCCAATACCATATCCAATATGGTTAATTCGACGTTACTTCGTTTTTGCTTACGCTGTATATCGTACTCCTATTCAAAAGACCGGTATCCACCAATAACACAACTCACTTAGCCCAGTACACCTCACCCTCTCTTCCAAGCTGGCATTCATTGTTTTTACTCTCAGCTAATTACCAAACCAGTAACTATTGCTGTCCTTTGGGTACAACTATGGTTTACGGATTTGGCGATATAAAGTAGTTTTGTTCTGGAAACACTGTAGTTTCTCTCCAACTTCGACTACATTCAACTGACGGATGATACCGCTCAAACTCTCCTTAATATAGATCCTTGTAAAAGAATAGAATTTATTTCTAAACCCGACCATCTTCAATCGCTGCGACGACTCTTTGTATCATTGTACGACATAGATCGAGTACATTTGTTTTGTACTTTTGAAAATTTCTAATTCAATAATAGTTGCTATTAAGCAGTACATGCGTACAATAGCAGTACAATAATAACCAAATGTTTTTGTATGGCAAGTAATTAATTTTGAATTGTTTGGTGAGAAAATATAACTTCCACCTGACAAGCAATTGAAGGCTTCATTAAAAGGTCAGAATGATTCGAGTAGAATAAGTAAGAAAATACTACTATAGGACAACCACCTTAACCTAATCTAACGAAACCGCCATGATTAGGCTATATATTTTGTTTTGTGTGAAATATAGTTACGAATCCAGCCGTAATAGGTGTTGAATAAAGCAAAATTGGAAAGGTAAAATTTAGTATACTTCTACGTAAAAATAGCATTTTTATCCTGCTCCTAGAACATTGCAGCATAAGTAAATTTTACACAGGTCAAAAGTTAAGCCAAAAAAATTTATATATAAAATTAACATAGCATTATAGGTAAAATGGAGATTGTTTAATTAGCTGGTATCCAATATTTACAAATTTGACAAGTAGCTATAACATTAATGAATGGTAAATTTTACAGAATGACACATAAAGTGCATTTATTTTTAACTAAAATTGATATTTAAAATTTACAATTTGAAATTTACAAATATGAAAACATGATATGTTAACACGCTAACACACACACTCACACATATATATATATATATATATATATATATATATATATATATATATATATATATATATATATATATATATATATATATATATATATATATATATATATATATATATATACATATATATATATTAGGGTTTCCAATAATCCCGAAAATATCAATCCCGGGATTTCGGGATTAGTTTTATTCAATCCCGGGATCCCGATCCCGTAGTAAAACATAATTACTGCACCTTTTGATTAACGATAAATACACAGTTTTATATGTACAAAATTCAATATTTTATTAATTCAATAAGTAAATTTCAAAATCTCTCTCAGGAGCAATTAAAAGAAGTTAAAGAATATAAAAATCTAGGTAAACTTTATCTAATTATTTTTAAAATACTCTTTTAGAAAGCACAACTCATCAAGTTTGGCGTCGTTTAATCTGTTTCTCACTTTGGTACATATGAGACCAGCTGACGAAAATGACACCTTAGACACCTTTGATGGCAAACTTTCGGATCTTTTTGGAATCAAATCCGTTACAGCTGCAGCCATTTCTTTTTCGATCGCTTTGTTTAATTTTTCGGATATAGACATTTCTATGTCATTGTCTTCTATAATTTCACAATTGGCAATACTTGCACTACTTGTATGTGTTTGAAACGAAGGCACATTAAGCCTTTCTAATAATTCCACTGCAAGCCTTTTAATTTGTGGCATTGTCGGAATTTTGAAAAAAAGTTCAATCACTGGTTGGCCACTGCTTCTTGAGTGGAGATATTTCATAAGTCCACTTAAATCAGTATGGCGTTCTACAATACGCTTTGCTAAAGCAGCATACATTTGTCGGCTTAGTCCCGTATCTTCCTGTTTCAAATGATTTAACATAAATGCTAAAGCTATATCAGCTGTTATCAAGGTTGCATCAGCCCGACAAAGTGTATCGACAGTTGACTTTCCAACCCCTAAGGTTGAAATCACATCATTTATGAGCTCGTACTCATATTTAGAAAAATGAAGTTCTTCTTTCTCCTTCGGCTTAATATCTATAAGGGCCTTGTTCACGCAATCACAAACGCAGCAAAACCTCTCCAACATTGCCAGCAAACTGCTCCAACGAGTTTGGCAGTCTCTTATAAGATTTAATTGAACTCCTTTTTCAATTTTTATATACATTTGGAGTTTATCATTTTTTATAGGTGAGTTCCGAAATATGGTTACTATTTTGCGAACTTTTGAAATAACTGGTCGAATATTCTCACTCGTTATTTCAATTCTTTCGAATTCGTCATCGTTATAACTATTCGTTGTCATTCTCGTCTTCGCTTAAGATATTTTTTCATGGATCAGATAAGTTTATTTCATTTTCACGTTTTTTGTATAGTACATCAATAACTGCCAGTTGTAATGCATGAGCAAAACACAGCTGCTGATCCATGGGTAAAAGATTGCCAACCTTCTTCATAACCGAAGCTCCGTCGGTTGTTATCGCAACTATATCTTCATGTAAATTCAAACCATTTTCCTTCAACTTAGCTTCTAACATTTCAATGCATTTCTCAGCTGGCACACTTCCATTAATTCGGATAAAACCTAAATTCCAAATTTCAGAATTAAGCCCATGAACGTTAACATTCAAAAAGCGTCTATTACAAATAGATGTCCATTCATCAAATGTTAAAGAAAACTTTGATTTCGTTTGTGTCTTCCTTTTCATGAACTCGGTAACCATTTCATTTTTGAGTTTTTTACTATAATCGACTACCATTTGACGAATTGTCGTAACCGATGTTGGCAGACTATTAAATTCACGAGCATTAAGCCCGGCTCGCAAATCTAATGAACTCTTTATCACATTAAAGGATATTCCGTCGCTTGCTGACATCCGTGCTAAAATTTTTGGTAGTTGATCATCTTTCGTTAAAAAATGTGTTAGTTTACTTGTATGTGATATAATTGTAGTTTCCATTGAGGTTGAGGCAGACGTAGACGACGTGGTAATGTTTGAAGATTTTACTTGTTTGTTGTGCATAGTAGAAAGATGTGTATGTAAACCGTTAGTCGAGCCACCGCTAATTTTTATTATTCGCTTGCATTCAGGGATTTTACAAATTGCAGTATTGCCCTTTAATTCTCGCAAAGAGTGCTTCCATATTGGATTACTATATATATATATATATATATATATATATATATATATATATATATATATATATATATATATATATATATATATATATATATATATATTTATATATATATATATATATATATATATATATATATATATATATATATATATATATATATATATATATATAACTAGTAATTTTTGGCATAGTTTAATTAAATTAAAAATTCTAATTTATTATTTTATAATGTTTGAATTTATTTTAGTTTAATTTATTAGTATTTTATAATTAAAGCTTCAAATATGTTGAAAGTTATATCAAAGGCCTCCTGCAAAAACTGGCTGCAAGATAAATGTTTCCATCATGTGTTCAGAATTGAGTGTTATTCGTGTTTTCGCACAAGAACTAGGAACCCTATTTGAAGGAGACCGGTATTTAACAATCTAAAAAAATAAATCAATTAATAGATGGATGTAAACGGACAAATATAAACCAACACACACACACACACACACATGCACCAACATTAAAGTAGATACACATAAACGGCCCAGATATACGTAGAAACATAGTGCTGAAAAAAATTGGGCAAACATATTTATTGTAAATTGGAGTCTTTTCTGCCAAAATTACAAAACTTTTAAAAGCGATTGGCTTATTTTTTCATTTTAAATGCATATATGACGCAATTTTTAGAAAAAAATGTACCTATAAGCTAGGGGCAAATCCCCGATAACCTCTCCGATTCATTGAATTTGATATATTTTTCAAAGTCGTAGGAGATATGTATTTCCATATCGTGATCGACAAACCTTTTTAAGCTTGAATCGATTTTAGGCGCTTGCTTGCTACTTTTAACTTCACTACAGACCAAATCTACTCATTGGGGTATAAGTCTGGACTATATGGTGGACAGCTCAACACATCGTTACTTTTTTCTCGAAGTACTTGTTTACCTTTAAATGAAGAGATAAAGAAAAAAAGTTTTTAACATATTATTTATATTTACCTGAAAGCCAGTTTTTCTATCTTAATCAAAATTAATAACTCACAACTTTCCCAGGATGACAAGGATCGTTGTCCTGTTGAAAAAAAGTTTTAAAAGCTCACAAAAAGCTCTAACACAAAATACTCAAATTCGTTTGGTATGACCTACGGAATGCTGGAACTAAGGAAGCATAATCGACCGGTTTCATTTGCAGAAAAGCATCCCCAGACCATAAACCTTTCATTTTTCGGTGGTACTCTTAAAAAACATTGGTTGCTAAGTGTCTCACTCAGTTTTCTTCTTACGACAATTCTTCTATCTCTAACATGCAACTTGCACATTATTCCACATCTGTGGAGTCCAAGAAGCATACGTTTTTTCACTAGTAAGATGTGAACTCAAGCTTCTGAACTGCCTTTTTCTGACTGAGCTGTTCGAAATTTCTTTTCCGTGGCTCATTCAACATCTTGTCTTATGTCAGATGAAATTTTAAAACGGTTCCAATAATATTATGAAGCGATCTTGAACTGGCGTTGTTTTTATGGGCCTGCCAGAGAATTTCTTTCTTTGTCTACTGCCCATTTCTTGCATTTTTATAATATTCCACGCGACAGTACTTTTAGGAATGTTTAATCTTTCTGCTAGTTCACGCGTGGTTAAATTTTCTCGCGCAAATATGATCATTTTGCTTTTAAACTAGTGTAACTTATTAAAATATAAGTTACACTAGTTATAATATTTCACCAATGGCTTCACGAATATTGTCCTTTAAAGCGTCAATTGTCTCTGGCTTGTCGGCGTAACACTTATCTATGAGGGCACCCCACAAATAGTAGTCCAACGGTGTCAAATCGCAGCTCTGAGGTGGCCAAACGACATCAGGTCTGCGGCTAATAATGCGATCTTCAAAAACAGGGCGCAAAACATCGAGTGTAGCTTCAGCTGTGTGGCACGTAGCGCCGTCCTGTTGAAACCAAATGTTGCCAATATCCTCCTCTTCAATTTTTGTGAACAAAAATTCGTTCAACATGGCCCGATAACGATCGCCATTGACTGTAACGGCCACTCCTTGCTCATTTTCGAAGAAAAATGGCCCAATTATGCCTCTGGACCAAAATCCGCACCAAACAGTGACTCGTTTTGGGTGTACCGGCTTTTCAATGCATGCGTGCGGGTTTTCCGTGCCCCGAATGCGACAATTTTGCTTGTTTACATACCCGCCAAGATCAAAATGAGCTTCATCCGAAAAGATAATTTTTTTGGCAAAATCGGCATCTTCTGTAAGTCGATCGCAGGCCCACTCAGCGAAGCGAAAACGCATTGGATGGTCAGTTGGCCTCAATTCCTGAACCAATTGGACTTTGTATGGCGTCATACCAAGGTCTTTATGCAAAATTCGTCTCAATGATGTCTCCGAAATGTTCAATTGTTGAGAACGACGGTGAATTGATGTTGATGGCGCATCACGCACACTTTCTGCCACAGTATTTTTTGGCTTTTCACGCTTTGGTCGATGGGGATGCCAGTTTCTTTCACTTTTTTCACAAGATAACGAACATACGGAACTGACGGTGCTTCTCTTCTTCCAAAATCCGTACGCAATTTTCGCACACATTCTGCAACATTACCATGATTTTCAAAGTAATGTCGCAATATTTCCCAGCGTTGTCCAAGCGTATACACAACCATATTCGTTCAGCGGAAGGATAAAACTAATTATCAGTCAAATCAGACATGAGCTAAGTGTTACTATTCACGAAATAAGCACTAGTTGAAAAAAGAAACTTTAGATGGCGGATCCTTCATAAGATGGGACGACCGATGGATTCTAAACTCAACAGGAGGTCTCAGATGGGTCCATTCGCACCACCAAGACGACCAATAGTGCCAGAATCTCTTTTCATCTCGTCCCTATCGGAATTTGTACCCGGTAATTCCTGTTCCATTTCTTCCTGGTGGTTAAATTGTTTTATATCATTATTAGTATGTCGCATTTTCGTATTTTTGCCATGTTGTTTGCGTTACGGCCATTAAACTATTTTCTTTTAAGCAGCTCTTCAAACATATGTGTGTCGTATCAAAAATCGATATGAATAAAATTTTGCCAAATACCCAACCATATAGTAGGCAAACACCCATATAACACAACATTGGAAAGATATACACTAAGGAATGACCCCTTTATGTTATGACATTCTTATCAGTTAAATAAAGTCAGGTATTGGTATACGTTATGATTATCCGCATAAGAAAGAAAATATTTTGTTTTCCCAAAAATATATTTTTGATACATCTTTGGGCTAGGCTTATTTCTATATAGATAAGTACAACAACACACAGACATCTATTGTACATATGGCTGTCCTTCTTTTATAGTATATATATATAGGTACGTATACACCTTAAAGAAATAAAAATTGTAATTTAAGTGATAAGACTTAAATTTTTTTTTTGTTGGGTTTGTGTTAAATATTTTTTTACTTACGTTTCTGTTTAAAAGCAGCACCAACCGTCCTTTAATATGAAAAAACTTAACCCTCTTCAAAATATGTTTAGATATACATATGTATGTATGTATATGTGTACTTGTATGTAGATGTACCATATATAGTTACATATGGAAAAGCACGAAAAGCTGTAATACGACACACATCGAGAACGAAATTTTTGATTCTCTACTAAAAGCTATAAATATTGACATTACACGTATGTTTGGAATTTTATGTATTACGATATATAGTGTTGCCTCGGTATCTATGTACGGTGTTTGTGTTTGTCCTTTATAATTTTCTTATTTTTATGATGTGAAAAAGTAACAAAAAATTCTTGGAAAATGGAAAATTTTTTTTTTTTTTTTTTGGAATGATAAAATTTAATTTTATTGAATGTAAATAGCGATGGCTGTACACATACTCGTATAGGAGTGAATTTATGTATAGAATTAAGTTTTGGCAAAATTCTATGTATCTATACATAGGTACATACTCGTACATATGTGGATACAGGTTTTCAGATATTTGCCGATATGTGTTCATACACAGTCAATTGAAAGTGTAAAAATTGTGATTACGGTATGATATTTTTGGTTGGAATGGGTGTCAAGCTAATTTATGTATTGTATATATAGGTTACACTCGCGTTAGTACTTTAATAATGAAAAATATGAGATTTATGATACGAGGAAGTAATTGGTTTGAGACTAATATAAAAGTTTAAATTTATGTGATTGCCCTACGGCAAACTAGTCCTTCGGAGGGGGAGATGGTGTTCAAAAAGTGGTTTTAATCATTCAACATTGATTCTACCAATCATTTATTTCGTCCTGTCATATAAGGGTTGAAGCCAGATTTATAATTTTGAAGAAAATTTATCAAAAGCTTATTGAAATTTCTTCAAACTCGACGTTATCGATTTCAGGAAATTATTATTAAATTTACTTAATATTTTATCAATTTAATAAAATTGTTTTTCATGATAAAAACAAATGTTATTCAATTGTTAATTTTTATTACTGTTTTTTGATCCAGTATAGGTTCCGCAGCCCCTCGTTGTCATGCTGCTGCAGACGCAAATTTAAGTATTTTATCGCTGACGTATTCCCTGTTAAGGTCTCGATGGACATTGTCATTTCTAATATACCACGGAGCGTTCACAATGCTACGTAGTACTTTGAAATGTTTTTATGATCTTAACTGTAGTTTTTTTTTGCTCAGCCCCAAAGTTGAATGCCTTATGTCCAGTTAGGTTTAAGGATTTGTTTATATAACTGTAGTTTGTTTTGCGTTGTCAGCTCTGAATTTATCCAATAAGCCCTGCATTTTTCTGAATTCGAATTTCAATTCGTGCCTTTTCTTTTTAACATGCGGTTTCCACCTGAGGTTAGAGTCTAGTGTCATGCCAAGGTATTCGCATTGTCACAGTACGGAATTGGTAGGGAATTCACCCTAATCGGAATTTATTCTACTTTTTTTTTGTAAAGTTGATATATCAGTTATATACAGAAACCTCTTCAATCGTATCAGTGATCCTATGTACCTATTCTATTGTAGAGTGGTGGTTTAAGTTGAGGTGGTATACGTTTTCTCATTATGATGGAATCATTTCCGCTACTTTCCACTTTCTCGGAACATAAAGAAGTGCTTTGATTATTTTCGCTGTTATCAGGTCGTATCCAGGAGTTTTTTATCTTTAAGATTTTTTACTTGTTTGATTTCTTTCACAGTGACTGGTAGAACCAGTACCTCGTCTATTTTGCTTACCAGTGTTCAATATTAATTCTCTGCCTGCCAGTTGGTGGTTTGATGGTAATTTTTAGGTGTGTGGTGGCAAACAGATCACCTTTTTGTTTATCGCTGCGAGCCCAGATTGCATCAATTCACCTGAGCTTAGGTTTTACTGTCCATCTAATCTCTTTTATAAGCAGTTTAAGTTTGTTTCACAATTTTTTTATCTTCAGGGAACTACCCTGCCAACTCTTGCGATTTCCTCTGTTTTCGTTAACCAAGTGGCTCACTCCAACTAGCTAGCTTATACTTTTCTGTAATATACTTTGCTGGATGAGGATACTTTTCCATGCTGCTTTATGCATACTTTCAATACTGTGTACTGTTTTGATATTTGTTAGTCTTGGACACTGAAAAAAAAAATTAGTTGGTGAAATTGACGAAACATTTTCGTCAAACTTTAATGAACAAATTGTCCATTCAATAGATTAATTTATTATAAAAAAAAATTTATTTTATTCAAATTTCATTTCTATAATTCATTTAAAATAAAATGTTTTGTTTGTCAGTAAACAGATTTTTCGGTAAAATCTTTAATCCTTAATTTGAAATTCTTTGATTCAATTTCATCGTATGAATGTTGCAAAGATAAAGAAAGCCACCAATGTTTTAACAATGTAGATTCATTTCGAAAACATTTAAATAGGAAACACCTCGAACCTAATAAAACCCAGAAATTTTAGAAAAACATGAATCTCGTAATAATCTTAGTGCATCTCCAAATCAATTTGAAGTCAGTGGTGATGCCGGCAAAAATTGAAGAGGATACTTTTAGTTGTAATAAATTAGCTGTTGACAATTCTGACCTCACAATTGCCAGTGATTCAATACCTCAGGCAGCTGCAAGATTTTGTCTTGTTATCCATAGCAAAAATAATTTCACTAGACAAAATGTTGAAGATATTCAGAAGTTAATAACAGCTACAATACTTACACTTTATACATGTTATTTAATACAAGTCGTAATTGTTTACTTAGGGCAATTGATCCACTGTCCGATCCATTTAAACATTTTAAAACCGATTATCTTCTGAATATATAGTTAAAGCAAAAAAATTATTTGGAAGATTTAGTACAAGTTGTAAAAGACGAGAGAGTCGGTGTTGTGATGAGAAATGGAGAAACGGCATATGATGAACAAAAAACAAAAGGCGTATTTCTATCACTGAAGTTTCAATTTAGCAAATATTTTGAGAAGAATGACACATTCAGTAATATGCTGAAAAAAATTAATGAAAGTGGTCCCAACAATCCTTTGGGAACTCATTGTCAATCAGTTTGTAGAATATATTACAATTTTCCATTAGATTTCTCGGTTTCCCAAATTGATCATATTTTTATTGCCGGCTTTATTAAATCCGAAGACCTTAAACGATATGGTAATGAATCATCATTAAAATATTTGATTGATGAAATAAATGAACTAGAATTTAATGGCATTTCAATACAGACTCGTGATGGCATTGTGAATGCAAGTTTTACTTTAGGACTAGTGCTAGGAGATAACTTAGGAATTAATTCAATTTGTGATTTCAGTAAATCTTTTTCAAGCACAAATTGTTGTAGGTTTTGTAAATCACCCTAAAATATCACACAGCATATGGTAGTTCAAGATGACAAATATATGAGAACTATTCAAAATTATACTGATGTAGAAAGAAATTGTATCCAAGAAACTGGCATATAACAAGATTCGCCTTTGAATAAAATAATTTCTTTTCATCTAGTTGAAAATTATTCCGTGGATATGATGCACGACTTATTTGAGGGAATTTGCCATTATGACGTTTGTAAAATAATTTAACATTACTCTAATATAAAATTAATTTCTTTAGAAACTTAAAACTTGCGCAAGCAAACGTTCAACTACGGTTCCATAGAAATTGGAAATTTGTCTAAACCTATTGAGGATTATCATTTAAAAAAGAATAAATTAAAAATGACTGGAAGTGAAATGAAAACATTTATTCATTTCTTACCATTAATGATCGGGGATTTAATTCCTGAAACTGATCAACTTTGGTTATTTTTCTTAAGCCTTTTAAAAATTATCAAATTACTGCTTAAAACTGTTTATTCAAAATATTATATTTTGCTCATTCGTAAAACGATTGCTGAACATAACAAACAATATATTGAGATTTTCGAGGACACCCTCAAGCCGAAATATCACATTCTGCTTCATTACCCATCAATAATAGAGTTTTCAGAGCCACCTAAATATTTTTGGTGTTTTCGGTTCGAAGCTAAACACAAAGAATTAAAGGCGTATGCGAATGTTACAACTTCTCGAAAAAAATATTTTACTTACGCAAGCTAAAAAATTTCAACTGAAGTTTGCACTTTTATTAATGACACCCCAACAAAATTGTGTTGTTTTTGATGATAAGCACATTATTCTTAGTATAATGAAATTTGCTATTTTCGAAGCTAAATATTAAATCACAAGAAATAATCACAGTAACTGAGCTGCAATATAAAGAAACTTTATTCAAAAAAGGTTTTATTGTTACAACTTTCAAATCCGAATTGAGTGTTTTCGAAATAGATGAAATATTTATTTTGAATAATAATTCTGATATATATATATATTTATTAGTAAATGAACTTTTGGTGAATACTTATAGTTCTCATTTCGATGCTTATGTAATCGATTCAAATAAAACTATAACTTCCGAACGTTTATTCTTTAAAGTAACCGAGTTTAAGATGAATTATAGATGAATTTGTAGGTTTGGAATTTATAGATGAATTTAAAGGTTTGGATATATTGGATATATTAAAGATGAATTTAAAGGTTAGATGAATTTATAGGTTTGGAAGCCTTGAAACTAATCAGTGACCACCATGTACTTCAACTGGTTAAGAAATATGATATAAAATTAGGAGTACAAATAAAATTACATATACATAGTACATATAAAATTACAAAACCATATTAAAATTTGGCAAGGAATGCAAAAAACCACAGTAAGTTCACCGCTTAGTGATGACATAATTGACAAGGCTTCTAATGATAATATCCACGAAGTCGTACTTGATTCTATCACAGTGGATCAAATAGATTTGCAAGAGATTTTAAATTCCTGTTCGCAAGGCCGGATTATATGAAATCTATACAACCAAAATAACTCAAAGTTGTCTGAGGGTTCCAGGATTATTATGGTCAGCATAATTGTAAAATTTTTAATTCAAAAAGACATTAAAACGACGGTTAATCTTGCTAAAAATATATCGGAAAAAATAATACAATTGTTTCCAACAGAATTCACGGTAAGAGTGAAAATTTGATTGTTTGAATAGTTTATTAATTTATATTTCATTATTGAATCGCAGGAATATTACTATTTAAAGGAGCAGTGGAAAATTTTACAGTGCCCCCAAAGGCACCTCAGAAATAGTGGCATCCTTTCCAAACGAGCATACTCATCAAAATCGCCAGATATAAGAAAGCATACATTTGAACTAGGTAAGTTATGAAAATTATGTTTATCAATTAATTAAGACTTAATAAAAATACATATAATTTTATCTTACGATAATTTAATTTCGTTTTAAGTAGTACCTGAGGCAGACGTAGATGATCATATTGAAGCTATTCGTCAATGCAATTGTTCGTGGACCGAGTTGGAACTTCATTGGTCATCTACTAAAAACTATAGATTGCAGGAAATCATAAATGCCAATTCGACGAGTGTTATTTTTACCAATTGGCCGCAATATAAAAAGCCAATGGGCTTTAAATTAGTAAGTTTGTTTTATGTAATGAAAATGATTATCTTGTTTTTATCACCACTATTTGTTTTAATTTTCTAGATCAATATGGATTTCAATAATCTGTACCCAGCTGCACAAAGTCTAATTATTAGATTTGAGAATTTCGCTACAAATATTTAGTGACAGAATTAACGACTCAGTTAGTAGAAATCTATTTGATCAGCTCAATAATATGACATATATAACTGAAAGTAAGAACTCTTTTGACATTTCAATACAAATACATATTATTAATTCAACACTTTTTGCTTTAGATGGTCGATGTTGTGCTATTTTTTATTTACTGCACAGTATTTTAGTTGGTCAAACATTCAATCCGCGACTCCCAAAAATCCTTCTTAATAGAAGGAAAGACTGTAAACGAATGTGAGGAGGAATTGTGGCGAATTAATAACAACAAAAAACCAATTCAACCGCTGATAATTATCGTGGGTACAACTTTGGAGCCTAGTGATATAATAATATACTTCGACGGTGTGAAATACAAAATAAACACATTTCTTGATGCTGTCGATATTTGTTTTAAAATTTTTAACGTTTTCAATTTCCAATACCCGAGTGCATCAAATTTAGTTTGGAGATTTATCCAAAAAATGTTTTTTAAAATTACTTCAAAGTATGATGAAGAGTATATTCATATCAATTGTTTAATTTCTAATTTAAGCCCACGAAACGAAAGTGGATCATAATCCTCAGTATTTAAATTTTAATTTCGATTTTTGATAATTTATATTTTATTTTAATTTATTAAATTTTAATGTTAAATTTTAAAGTATTGATGTTTGGTTTATTTCTAAAATATTGAATACATTTTTACATTGGTACGTATATAGAATTTGAATATTAGTTTAAAATTGAAGAAATAAGTTCTTTTATAACATGTTATATTTTGACATAAACAATACAATTTAAGTAAAAATCATATATGTTGTTTTTTGTATATATATTTATATTTACCCTGTGTATATATGCACCTCAGTTTTATTTAAAATGACGTGTTGTTTAATCAAATTAAAGAAATCAGTTAACCTGAATGAAAATAGGATCGCCGAATTAACAAAATTTTAATCGTTGTTTGATGACAGTATGCAACGATTTTTCGTTAAATAAACAAAATATTAATTGTTTAAACGATCTGTGTTATGACTTTTTTTAAAGAAATTAATTTGATTGACCAATACTTCTTCATTTTGACGAAAAACTAAATCAAATAAAATTTTATCATTTCAACAAAAAGTTCTTCATTTTAACTAAATAACAAAAAATTCGTTGAATTAACTGATTGATGATTTAATATCAACACCTACGTTCGTTGACCGTATATTAAACGCTTTTTCATAATTTTTGTTGTGTTTTTATTCAAATTCACCAACATTTTTTTTTCAGTGAAGGGATTGCTTCCCTTATTGCCGTGGAACGTATTGTTATTAAGACTGGAGATTGATCCGATGATAGTCCTTCTACAGTTTTGATAAAAGGTCCAAAAGGTCAGACATTTTTTTACGTCCGTAGGCCAGTTTGTTGGCTCTTTGTTGGAGTGAAACTCAGTTTTCGATCTTGCCAGATGAGAATTTATATAGATTAACTTCTGCAGTATTTCTTGCAGGACATGATTTTCCTGACAGTATGCTTTCTTGATATTTTCCTTTTGGCTAGCCATTTGGCCAAACATATGTCGTGCCTTCTCTTACTTTCGCGCTATTAAGAAATTGGTTTGAATAGGATGGTGTACTAGGTTGAGAGTAAAGAGTTTGATTTTTTTTACTATTTTTCATTCAATTATTTTTTTGCAGCTGCTTGACTACATCACAGCTTCTGTAATTTTCTGAGTGGTTATATTCTCACAGAGTGTACATTTCGCTGGTTCGCTTCTACTTTTATTGCATTCTTTTGATGGATGTTTCCCAACGCACTTTACGCATCTATAGGCTCCCATTTGCAGTATTTTCGAGTGTGGCTATATGCCTGTCTTTTTGAAACCAACCTTGAGAAAAAACATGCCACACATTAAACATTAGGGAATTGGTTGGTGCTTACCTCTGGTGGGGGTTTAAACTACTATTACCAAATAGATGAAATATTAGTTGCTTTCCAATCGACCAACCGCTAGTGAACAGCTAGTAGTTCGTTTCGTGTCTTTACTAAATAAACCATAGTAAATTAAGCAAAGACCCGCAACTAACTACTATCGATTCACTAGCGGATACTAGCGGTTGGTCCGCTAGTACCGCTAGTGAATCGATAAATTTTCGATGAAATAATTTATATTCTAGATTCTTGATAAATCTTTTCTCGACCTGCAAAAGTCTTATTACAGTCTGCCTGTTGCTGTTCTCCTACTCTCCATGCTTGACGTCATTGTCTTTAAATGGAATTTGTACTTTAAAGCGTCTATCATCATGCTGTTTCAGTGTTGTTTGGAATTTTTATTCGACTTGATTTTATTCTTCCATACGGCCAGGAATGTTATCATAGTGGATGTGCACGAATATTTTGATATAAGCGGCTGTTGATAATCCATACTTGTAAATGGTGGCGGGGTTGTTGCTGGCCTATTGTTTGACAATTCGTTGTTGTGAAGGCCGAAGATCTGCATGTTTTCCACTATGGTGTTGACAAAGCTATTTTTTGTTAGCGGGATGATCCTCTTTTGAAAGAGGGTCGATCGTTTTATTTGATCATATACGGCAAGAATTGTGGAGTAGAGATTTTGAAATTAACGAGCCGTTAGAAACGTCCCTATCCAAGTTGAGTGTATGGCATCTATTCAAGTTGAGTGTATATTCTGTAAGATTCAACCTGATGACATCATTGAATAATCATAGAGTGACGGAACAGTTCAATTCCATCTCATCACGCATATGCGACTGAAGTCATGTTGGAAATATTTTCGAATTTTACTCTTTTTTTATTTTTTATTTTCAATCAAATAAAAATTTGATATTTTAAGTTCAAAAATATTCCTTATAGTGGATTTTTATTTTTTATATTATAAATATATTTCGGCAATCAAGTTGCCATCTTCAGTATTTATCATGAACTCATGATAAATACTGAAGATGGCAACTTGATTGCCGAAATATATTTATAATATAAAAAATAAAAATCCACTATAAGGAATATGTTTGAACTTAAAATATCAAATTTTTATTTGATTGAATTTAAAAGTGGAATAAGTCACACATTAGAGAAATTCTTAATATGAATTTCAACAATTATTTTTTATCTTAAACTTTATTTTTTATACGAATTGTTTAGCGAAACGAGTTTATATCTATAATTTGATGGCTAGAACGTACGATTTGCTCTGAGAATACCAAACAAATGTACGAATCTTCCTTAAATTATAATATTGTAATCACAAGTTTGTGTTTAAGTTCAAAATAGCAGTATTGAGCAGTTTTGGAAATTAATAATCCCATCTTGGAATACATCTCCGATAAAATCAATGAGTTCACATAAGAGTATACTTAGTTACATTGATTTTTGAAAAGTAAGCACTACCCGTTTAACGAGATGGTGAGATTGGCGTATTAGGATCTTGCATTATTCATGATAATGATTTTTGAGCAAATTATTATTTCATCTAAACATGTGTGTTGAGTGGGACTCGTTTTCATATCTCTAAGGATGAGGAGAGTAGATTGATTACGAATAATTTACCAAGATCTCATATACATTATATTTGAAATAATTGATTATATTTGAAATAATTGAATCAAAACTCGTAGTTGAGTTTGTTTCGGGGCACACTTCAACTTTAGGATTTTGTGCGGTTGATGAGTGTGCGTATTTCCCGAGAGATGTCTCTTTGTGGACTGTATATGTTTGGGTGTATTGTGTACGTTGTAATTGATACTCACTGTATTGATTGAGTCACGATTCACTCGGCTGACTGAGCCACGCAGGTCCATTCCACCATAATGTTTGCGATTTTTGATCGAACGGAAATAGACCTCTTGAAGCACAATCAGCAGAGTTGTATGTAGATGAAACATGTCGCCAATGCTGTCGCGACCATGAATTTAGAATCTCTGCTGTTCTATTGCCGACGAAGGTACTCCTTCTTCTGGGATGACTTGCAAGCCAGTCCAGGACAATGGTTGAATCAGTCCAGCAATAGACTTGATCTATTGTTATCCGTGTCTCCTTCTTAACCAGATTTAGTAAATTCACTAATAGAAGAGCACCGCACAGCTCTAATCGCGGTAATGTTGCTTGTTTGATAGGAGCCACTTAAGTTTTGGTGGAAATTAATTTGCAATTAATATCTCCGTTGGGCGATTCCATTCTAAAATACACGACTGCTGCGTAGGCTTGCTGACTGGCATCACAAAAGCCATGCATTTGTATCTTAAATGGTTTGACGTTTGATATCGATCTCGGGATGCGAATTTGATTGACCCTCTTCATGTCTTCGTATATTCGTAGCCATTCTGTTGCTCGTCGTTCAGGCACCGGATCATCCCAATCCAAATTTTGGGCCCATAGTTGTTGAATAAAGATCTTGACTGAAACGATCACAGGGGCTAACCAACCTAGTGGATTAAACAATCGACTAGCTTGAGATAATATTGTTCTCTTGGTTATTACTGAATCATACCGTAAATCTGATATGAATATGAATACATGCGTAGATGGGTTCCACGTTATACCAAGCATCTTAACTGACTGGTTTGTATCGTTGGAGATGTCTCCTATCTCGGTTGGTTTGTTTGGTTTGTCATCATCATGAAGTGTATCTAAAATTGTTGTTGAATTCGAAGACCATTTTTGGAGAATGAAGCTGTTTTAGCAAGTTAGTTATATCGTTCTTTAATGTTGTTGCTTCGTGTTCGCTGTCTGCTCCTGTCATTAGATCATCTATATATATCTCTCTCTGAATGATTGAGGTTACCAAGAGGAAACTTGTCCTGATTATCAATAGCTATTTGTTTTAAAGTTCTAGTTGCTAAACATGGTGCTGATGCTAGACCATATGTCACAGTAAGAAGTCGATAGTGAAGTATAGGTTCTGAAGGAAGATTGCGCCATACTATTTTTTGATATTCTGTGTTAGTATCGTTTATTTGAACTTGGCGGTACATTTTTTCCACGTCCGCCGAAAACACGATACTGTGTTATCGAAACCTCAGTAATATAGAGTAAAGTGTTGATTGTTTTGTGGGATCAATGGCTAAACAATCGTTCAGTGAAAATCCTGATGAGCTTTTGCAGAGCCATCGAACACGACCCTTAATTTTGTCGTGGCGCTTGTGGATCGTAGCATTCCATGATGAGGTAAATAAAACCCTGAGTCTTTTACAGTGCTTTGTGGAATTTCTTGCATATGGTTGAGCTGGTAGTATTCAAGCATGAACTTCTGATACTCATTCATAAAGTTGGTATCACGAGCAAATCGAGGTTCCATGCTTCGTAATCGTTGGTAGGTTCACTATGAATCTGCCATCTTTCGTGTGTTGCAATGATGTTGTAAACTTGTCTTCGCATAGTTGTTCTTCTGGGGATAGATGGTCGATGCGAGACGATACTGACTCCAATTCCCAAAATCTTCGTAATGTGTTATCAATGTCGACAAGGGGATGGTTCATATTTGCTGTCATCATTGAAATTGCATTACCAGTGGTTGATATTCCAGTTTTACCGGAAGCAACCCAACCAAATACGGTTTTTTGAAAAATAAGTCCGTGCTGATTTGATTGAATTTGGCCATTTTCTAAAAGACCAAAAAAATGGTCGGCTCCAGTCAAGATGTCAATGTGGCTAGACACATGAAAATTTGGATCTGCCAACTTAATTCCCTTGGAGGAGTCAGTATGCCACTGACCACAGCTTTGAGGCGGTAGTTTAATAGCAATCCTTGGCAGGACTAGTGCTTCCATTAAAAATTCCTTATGTCCATCTGTCTTCACCTTAAATTTAACAATTCCCTTTGTACAACCGACCCATGATTCGCCGATTCCACAGACAGATAAACGTGCATTTTCCCTTTTAAGATGAAGTTTTTGTGAACATGCTTCTGTGATAAAACTCACTTGAGAGCCCGAGTCCAATAGTGCACGACAGATGATTGCTCAGAGAAATTGGAAATATTTATTAGTGCTGTTGGTAAAATAGTTTGTGATGATTTGCTTTGCGAACAACCTGATAACTGCTTCTCGTCTTGAATCCTGGACTTGGATGGTTCGACTGCATTCTCGTGTTTTTTGTTCTCATGGAGTAAACTGTGATGTTTGAGTTAGCAATGCATGCATCGACGGCGTGATGTACAATTATATATAGAGTGTTTAAGACTTAAACAATTGAAACATCTTTGATTGATTTTTGCCCATTCTCTTCGACCGGTAACGTCCATCTTGTTGAAATCTTGACATTGAAATAAAGAGTGTTGACCCTTGCAACAAGCACAATTGAAAGGTACATTGTTTGTGGCTACGTGGCTGGACAGAGTAGATCGTGGATTAGGCCTCCTTGTCGAACTGGTGAAGGATTCTAAAGTATCAATTCTTCAGGTCAGGAATTTCAGAAAATCAGAAAATGGAGGATTGTCAACGTCTGCATTTGTTTCCGCCCATTGCGCCTTAGATTTATCGTCCAGTTTGTTTAGGAGTAGAAATATAAGCCAAGGGTCACGTGTTTCGGCATTTTCACCAAGTGCCTTAAGACCCCTTACTACTTCATCAGATGTGTCCATTAATTTTTTGATGTTGTTTACGCTTGCATTGTGGATGATTGGTTGCTCGATGAATGTTCGAATGAATGCGTAGATAATCGGTTGTTTTCGATTGTAGCGTTCTTTAAGTTTATTTAGTGCTCCCAAGTAATTTGCTTCCGTTACAGTGATATGGCGTAGTAAAACAGCAGGTTCTCCACGTAACAAACCCTTCAAATATTGAAAATTTTGCACTGGGTTTAATGATGGAGCCTCATGTATTGTTGAGCAGTACAGATCGTAGAATGAAGGCCATTCTTTGTATTCTCCAGAAAACGTGGGAATGTTGATTTTTGGCAGCTTTACCTCAGCGTGTCCACCACCTGTATGTGTCATATTAAGTGGTGTGTCTAAGTTAGGATATGTACTTGAAATTGACGATATGAAACGAATCCATGTGTTAAGACCAGTTACTGCCTTGTAGTAGCTCTCTTCATATTGGAAATCAGATTCCTCCTCGTCGTCAATAGAAAAGATTTTTGACTCAATTGAAGTAAATTCGGACATTAATTTGTCTACTCGCATAAGGCGTATTCTACATTCTTCCAGTGGTGTCGATTCATCAGCACTACTCACAAAATTCACTATCTGGGTAAGTCTTCCCTTGTTTGCAGCACGTTGCTTTTTAAGAGATGCTAATTCTTGATTCATGTTAACACTGATAAACTTAAGTCTTTTTTAGTATATTCACTTTAATCCCTTTCACTATCACTCAATGAACGAACTTATTTGGTTTATCACTTCAACTTTAGGATTTTGTGCGGTTGATGAGTGTGCGTATTTCCCGAGAGATGTCTCTTTGTGGACTGTATATGTTTGGGTGTATTGTGTACGTTGTAATTGATACTCACTGTATTGATTGAGTCACGATTCACTCGGCTGACTGAGCCACGCAGGTCCATTCCACCATAATGTTTGCGATTTTTGATCGAACGGAAATAGACCTCTTGAAGCACAATCAGCAGAGTTGTATGTAGATGAAACATGTCGCCAATGCTGTCGCGACCATGAATTTAGAATCTCTGCTGTTCTATTGCCGACGAAGGTACTCCTTCTTCTGGGATGACTTGCAAGCCAGTCCAGGACAATGGTTGAATCAGTCCAGCAATAGACTTGATCTATTGTTATCCGTGTCTCCTTCTTAACCAGATTTAGTAAATTCACTAATAGAAGAGCACCGCACAGCTCTAATCGCGGTAATGTTGCTTGTTTGATAGGAGCCACTTAAGTTTTGGTGGAAATTAATTTGCAATTAATATCTCCGTTGGGCGATTCCATTCTAAAATACACGACTGCTGCGTAGGCTTGCTGACTGGCATCACAAAAGCCATGCATTTGTATCTTAAATGGTTTGACGTTTGATATCGATCTCGGGATGTGAATTTGATTGACCCTCTTCATGTCTTCGTATATTCGTAGCCATTCTGTTGCTCGTCGTTCAGGCACCGGATCATCCCAATCCAAATTTTGGGCCCATAGTTGTTGAATAAAGATCTTGACTGAAACGATCACAGGGGCTAACCAACCTAGTGGATTAAACAATCGACTAGCTTGAGATAATATTGTTCTCTTGGTTATTACTGAATCATACCGTAAATCTGATATGAATATGAATACATGCGTAGATGGGTTCCACGTTATACCAAGCATCTTAACTGACTGGTTTGTATCGTTGGAGATGTCTCCTATCTCGGTTGGTTTGTTTGGTTTGTCATCATCATGAAGTGTATCTAAAATTGTTGTTGAATTCGAAGACCATTTTTGGAGAATGAAGCTGTTTTAGCAAGTTAGTTATATCGTTCTTTAATGTTGTTGCTTCGTGTTCGCTGTCTGCTCCTGTCATTAGATCATCTATATATATCTCTCTCTGAATGATTGAGGTTACCAAGAGGAAACTTGTCCTGATTATCAATAGCTATTTGTTTTAAAGTTCTAGTTGCTAAACATGGTGCTGATGCTAGACCATATGTCACAGTAAGAAGTCGATAGTGAAGTATAGGTTCTGAAGGAAGATTGCGCCATACTATTTTTTGATATTCTGTGTTAGTATCGTTTATTTGAACTTGGCGGTACATTTTTTCCACGTCCGCCGAAAACACGATACTGTGTTATCGAAACCTCAGTAATATAGAGTAAAGTGTTGATTGTTTTGTGGGATCAATGGCTAAACAATCGTTCAGTGAAAATCCTGATGAGCTTTTGCAGAGCCATCGAACACGACCCTTAATTTTGTCGTGGCGCTTGTGGATCGTAGCATTCCATGATGAGGTAAATAAAACCCTGAGTCTTTTACAGTGCTTTGTGGAATTTCTTGCATATGGTTGAGCTGGTAGTATTCAAGCATGAACTTCTGATACTCATTCATAAAGTTGGTATCACGAGCAAATCGAGGTTCCATGCTTCGTAATCGTTGGTAGGTTCACTATGAATCTGCCATCTTTCGTGTGTTGCAATGATGTTGTAAACTTGTCTTCGCATAGTTGTTCTTCTGGGGATAGATGGTCGATGCGAGACGATACTGACTCCAATTCCCAAAATCTTCGTAATGTGTTATCAATGTCGACAAGGGGATGGTTCATATTTGCTGTCATCATTGAAATTGCATTACCAGTGGTTGATATTCCAGTTTTACCGGAAGCAACCCAACCAAATACGGTTTTTTGAAAAATAAGTCCGTGCTGATTTGATTGAATTTGGCCATTTTCTAAAAGACCAAAAAAATGGTCGGCTCCAGTCAAGATGTCAATGTGGCTAGACACATGAAAATTTGGATCTGCCAACTTAATTCCCTTGGAGGAGTCAGTATGCCACTGACCACAGCTTTGAGGCGGTAGTTTAATAGCAATCCTTGGCAGGACTAGTGCTTCCATTAAAAATTCCTTATGTCCATCTGTCTTCACCTTAAATTTAACAATTCCCTTTGTACAACCGACCCATGATTCGCCGATTCCACAGACAGATAAACGTGCATTTTCCCTTTTAAGATGAAGTTTTTGTGAACATGCTTCTGTGATAAAACTCACTTGAGAGCCCGAGTCCAATAGTGCACGACAGATGATTGCTCAGAGAAATTGGAAATATTTATTAGTGCTGTTGGTAAAATAGTTTGTGATGATTTGCTTTGCGAACAACCTGATAACTGCTTCTCGTCTTGAATCCTGGACTTGGATGGTTCGACTGCATTCTCGTGTTTTTTGTTCTCATGGAGTAAACTGTGATGTTTGAGTTAGCAATGCATGCATCGACGGCGTGATGTACAATTATATATAGAGTGTTTAAGACTTAAACAATTGAAACATCTTTGATTGATTTTTGCCCATTCTCTTCGACCGGTAACGTCCATCTTGTTGAAATCTTGACATTGAAATAAAGAGTGTTGACCCTTGCAACAAGCACAATTGAAAGGTACATTGTTTGTGGCTACGTGGCTGGACAGAGTAGATCGTGGATTAGGCCTCCTTGTCGAACTGGTGAAGGATTCTAAAGTATCAATTCTTCAGGTCAGGAATTTCAGAAAATCAGAAAATGGAGGATTGTCAACGTCTGCATTTGTTTCCGCCCATTGCGCCTTAGATTTATCGTCCAGTTTGTTTAGGAGTAGAAATATAAGCCAAGGGTCACGTGTTTCGGCATTTTCACCAAGTGCCTTAAGACCCCTTACTACTTCATCAGATGTGTCCATTAATTTTTTGATGTTGTTTACGCTTGCATTGTGGATGATTGGTTGCTCGATGAATGTTCGAATGAATGCGTAGATAATCGGTTGTTTTCGATTGTAGCGTTCTTTAAGTTTATTTAGTGCTCCCAAGTAATTTGCTTCCGTTACAGTGATATGGCGTAGTAAAACAGCAGGTTCTCCACGTAACAAACCCTTCAAATATTGAAAATTTTGCACTGGGTTTAATGATGGAGCCTCATGTATTGTTGAGCAGTACAGATCGTAGAATGAAGGCCATTCTTTGTATTCTCCAGAAAACGTGGGAATGTTGATTTTTGGCAGCTTTACCTCAGCGTGTCCACCACCTGTATGTGTCATATTAAGTGGTGTGTCTAAGTTAGGATATGTACTTGAAATTGACGATATGAAACGAATCCATGTGTTAAGACCAGTTACTGCCTTGTAGTAGCTCTCTTCATATTGGAAATCAGATTCCTCCTCGTCGTCAATAGAAAAGATTTTTGACTCAATTGAAGTAAATTCGGACATTAATTTGTCTACTCGCATAAGGCGTATTCTACATTCTTCCAGTGGTGTCGATTCATCAGCACTACTCACAAAATTCACTATCTGGGTAAGTCTTCCCTTGTTTGCAGCACGTTGCTTTTTAAGAGATGCTAATTCTTGATTCATGTTAACACTGATAAACTTAAGTCTTTTTTAGTATATTCACTTTAATCCCTTTCACTATCACTCAATGAACGAACTTATTTGGTTTATATTTAATAAGCAATAAGTTACTTAACCTTTGAGAACACGAGTTCTTCAGAATTGTGATGAATTGGTTCTGTTTGTTAGCGAGCGTTGATCCAAAATGGCGGATTGCTGTTTAGAAATGAATTTATTTTCCGGATACCAACGTGATTTGCAAATGAATGAACTGATTGAATTGCTCAAAAGGCGAGCTTTTTTGTGGTTTTGATGATGATGCTGATGCTAATATCCGGCTCGAAGGACCAATGTTTCGGGGCACACTTCAACTTTAAGATATTGTGCGGTTGATGAATGTGCGTTTTTCCCGAGAGATTTTTCTTTGTGGAATGTATATGTTTGGCTGTATTGTGTACGTTGTAATTGATACTCACTGTATTGTTTTGAAAAATACAATTTTATTAAATTGATATACTTTCCGAGTGATGGTTATAAGTAGAATGACTGTCGCGATTCTTTTCTTTTTGTTTATACAGACATAATTATATTAATTTAATTTGAGATGTACAATAGTTTTGGAAAATATGATTTAATTGGAGTGAAAATTATTTATGTATTTGAATAAGATAAGTCAATTATGTATTAGATTAATGAGACATAAGAAAATTAACTATTCATTGTTTAAGGTTACAAACAGAGTTTGCACGATGTGCTGCCCGAAACAAATAGTGGATGACTTCTTTAAAGTGATGTTTTTGTTAACAGTAATTTTGAGAGAATTTTGTAGACTTATCACATATTCAAGAATGACATAAAAACCAGACTGTGGTTATTCAATGCTTTTGAAGAAATTAAAGGTTGATAATATGGTGAAACGAGAGGATAAATTAGAAGAAATATTTTAGAACCATGTGGATTATTCTTAATTTAGCAACTAGCAATATAAGCAATATATCAGTAACAATAATTCAGTGATAACGAGCCAACTTTTCATATTGTTGTGAACAGCTAGAAGATGCCAGATCACTCTCTACGCCATGAAGCGACCATCAACGACAATACTTCGTCTAATTTGATCACTGTCCGATTCAGAAGGTTACCAAGCTAGCGTACTCGCTGTTATTTGATTAAATGCACGCACTTGATAGAAAATAATAATTCTTCTCTCGAAATCTCGAAGCCAACTCTTTCAAATCGAACATCCATACATGACTGAGTTCTAGAACTATTGAAACCTTGAACTAACAACAGATATCAATTAAAATTTCGTTTCGAATCTCAAATCTTAATCTTCGAATTAGTTTATACACCAACATCTAAGAATGCAGTTTTGCGAGAATTAGAAAGAACAGATTTGGAAAAGAATAGGTAGAAGTGAAACAAAAATCTATTTCACTGCTATTTGGCAAACATATTATTCGTATAATGCACACTAATTGTTTCTATCGGATAGCAAAAAAAAGCACTAGTATTGTTCGTTATTACAAAGCATTTTACTGACACATTGTGTTCCATTCATCGACCAGTATGCTCTTCTCATGTATAGAATAAAACTGAAACTATAATGTAGGATTCCTAAATCACTTTCTTGAAAATTATTTGATTTGATTGTACTCGACTGTATTGTTAAACCATAAATCACTTTACTTTTCTTAGATTTCTATACACACAGACGAGTACATCGATATTATGTGAAAATTAGTTGAAAAGCTGTAAATGGAAAATCTTTGAAAACTAAAACCATTTTATTGAGTTACGTGCAACAAAAATACAATAAATTTCCAATTTTAAATCAATTAACTAACAATTAAATTGTTAAAACGAAATATCTCCAATCGACATTAACTATTTACAAAAGTTATATATTGTGCTTTCAATGTGGTAACATGCTGGTTGAGTTCTGATGTCAAGACAACGAAATGAAACAACGTCTTTGTGAATTATATAACTATTTACAGTAGAGCTGAGGCAATTGAACGACTTTCCAATTAGCCGAAGAATTTTGGTCGCATTTATACCATACACTTAGTAAGACTGCCCAGGTGCCGGGTTCGAATCCCGATAGGGGCAGGATGCAAAAGGGCTTTTTCACCACTTGCTTACGATCGGTGGTGTAAATGAACATGTGGTGTTACCTGGTATTTTGGCGCTACTTCACAGAATACAACTCATGTAAATAGTTTTTTGTATTATTCAAGTTAACTTTGAAAAACAATATTCGATAGTTTTTCTTATAGAATAAAAGGAGTCGTTTCTGTTCCTTCGTCCGCATAACTTGTATTTTTAAAATGTAAAAAGATTAAAAATGTAATTATAAATAAAGATTATTGTAATTAAATAATTAGTTTATTTTAATTTCAATAAATAATTTATATCGCAATAAACATCGAAATTATGGAGTCAAGTTTTATCGTAATTAAGGAGTCACATGAATTATCGAATAATATAAATTCATCATACCCTAATAAATATTAAATACCATATTCATATATCACAGTAAAACACAACTATGACCCTTTTTTGGAGTACAAAATTCATGGGTCGACCGATCTTTCTTGTCAGTACTATAGGCTGGCATGGAGCTATGCAATGTGCAGATGGTTAGGTAAATCGGAGTAAGGTAAGCAAGGTAAATACGTGGAGTGCCTTGAGCCCCAAAACAGATTTCATAGTAATAAAATATAAAAAATATAAACACTTAGCGAGTACTAATTCAAAAATAATTTATGTAAACATTACGAACTTTTAGTTCGAAAATTTAATTATACGTGTATAAGCAAACATTACTGTCGATTGGCATATTATATAAACATTGTTGAATAATTAATTTAATAACAAGTTGCTATTTTATGTAGGTAGCCAATATTGATTTACAGTAAAAAGCTTAGTTTTCATTTAATTGAATTCACATGTACATAAACTTTCAATAATTTTTTTAAAGGTTGAAAATAAATTAATTGATGTCGTTTACATAATATTAATAAATTCACACCATTTTTTTATTATAAACAAATATATGCAGTGTTTATTATAAATCACTTTGCGATACGTATTGGAAAAAGCTCATATAAAGCTCATATAGTCATATAAATATAGAACCAGGTGTAATACCATAGACACATATCTGATTTCCTAACCATGATTATAAAACTATGTTTTTCAAAATGACACACTACAGTTCACATTCCATTTGACAGTTTATTTTAATTCATTAAAATTCTTACGTTAACTGTATGGTTAAAAAAATGTTTTGTTTCGCCCTCCACCCAAATTTTCCTATTTATATTTTTAGTTTTATTTTCCATTAATTTAGTAAATTCTGTATTAATTTATTTTTTGAAAACTCCAATTTTTATATAAAAAATATAAACAAATACATGAACCAATATTTATAGTTTTCGGTATTCACTAACTGTATAACCTTAGCACTGTCATCACTAAAATGTCACGAAATGAGAAAAAATAGCTCATTCCGAAACCATGTTTAATCCAAGTTGCAAACCATAGTTAGCATTGACACATTACAACGAAATCATGGTTAACTCAAAACAGTATTTACGAAACTAGATATGCGAAGTGATTTGTGCCAAGTGCCACGTACACCAACGCGAGCATACGCGTTTCTTGATCGACATCAATAGACCGAAGATACAGTCGTCGTAGAGCATGATTCGAAACTGTACATGTGAAAAATTTTCTTCCAAGTTCTCGTGTGCAATTAACTCTAATATCTTCACAGCATAACCCCTAATTGTTTAACCCAGCCTGAAAGCCTCTTACCAACCAAAAAGAGCTAGCTTTATTTAAGTGGATAGCATTTCGTGGTTGGCTAAACATTAATCAACTGGCGCCAAAACTATATGAAATTTGTCTGTGGGATTTTGGGAGGTGGAGAAAGCACAAAAAAAGAGGACGTGCCAAACAAACTGTTTGTGACACCAATTGTGTTTTTTTGGGAAATATACTGGCAAATTGAACAAAATTGGTTTTATAACCAACGCGCTTGTCTCACTATAAACATTTTTAAAAGTATTACAAAATTGCTTCTCCTTAGAGACTATTGTGAGACATTGATGAAAAATATCTTTAACACCTTTAAATAATGCTGCACATTTTGATCTAGATCAGCACATTCTAGATCATCTGATTTAATAGAACTTGGTAAGTGTCATTAACGTTGTTTTGTGAAGGATCAAATTGTAACATGATAACGTCATATCGGATAGACAAGACCTTGATACTATGATACTATTGTATAACTTGGAATTACCATTACTAAATCTATAAGTTTCTGACATCCAGAAAGTTATCTCTCAAATTGGCTGTGTAATTTTGTGCAGTAACCAATTTATCAAGTTGTCTCCATGTGGCTTAACAATGAGCATTCAATATAAAATGAGCAGACGTATATGTCAGAAAGTTTTCTTCCTCAATTGGTAGCTTTGTTATTGGGAGTTTATAAATGTTTATAAATGTTAAATTTAGTTCCCAGGTGTTAGCATTTCAAAGCTCTCTGGATCATCGTACAAAACATGGTCGAGAGTTTAAACATGCTTCGATTTGGGCTGTAAATGTTGTTGCTCCCTCAAACGTTATTGTTGTCTCCCCTTTTACCTTTTTCAAGTGTGTTTTCACTGATTTTACGCCTGCGTTCCATATACCACCAAAATGTGGTAGAGCAGGAGGTTTAAAGTGTCAATTTGTTTCATCCTGCTGTAACAAACCTGCTAGTTCTGGTTCTAGATTTGCTATCTTTTCTTGTTTTTAAAAATCGCTCAGCATCTGAAAATGTATTCTAAACTCGACAGGGGTTCCAGTGTGTTCATTCACACCACCGATCGGACTGCCCAAACGATCGATGGTGAAAAATCCCTTTTTGCATCTTACTCCGGATCGGGATTCGAACCCGGTTTCTCCCGCTCCAACTGCCACAGCTTCAATCAATGCGCCACCTGGGCGGATTGTCCTGGTGTTAGTCCGCTTACTACTTCAACATGTCTGGCTTTTGTAGCCATATATATAAATACCGCAAATTACTTTTTGTATTTGGTATGACCTCTTCCTATTTTGGTTTTTAGTTGAATTGGTGCGGCATAATCAATTCCCACCTTACTATAGGGCCACGAAGGAGTCACTCTGCAAGTGGGTAGGTCACCCATTAATTGGTTTAAGAATTTTTGTTTATATCTGAAACATTTAACACATTTCTGTATAATTGCGTACATTTGCCAATGTTATTTGTAGGCCTCCATGAAGTGTTGTTCTCTCATGCATATCTTGAACTATCCACTTGCTTAGTTTGCTTTTCTTTGGTGGTATTATCGGTAGCATTTGGCTTACTGGCTGTTGGGCTTCGATTGTAAACGTTCACATAACCTTAATATCCTTGTCGATGAATGGGTTCAATGCCGAAAGCTTGGATTTCGAAACCAACGTTTTCTTTCTCATTAATGCTTAAAGTTCTTTACGGAGATATCAATGTAGTTCAATATCGGTAGATTTAGCCTAGTGACGTCGAATTCAAAAGTGTCTGCATCAGATTTATAAAGGATCCCGAATGTTGTTATTATGTCATTGGCTTTTAAATTGATCATTCCTTTTACTTGTAGATGCTCTAGAACAGTAGTTAAAATCTCTACTGAATTCGACGCCCATTTGTGCAGTCGAAATCCGCCGCTTTCTGCTAGACTAGATATCGGTTGTTATTTCCATGACCCCTGCTGCTATTGCATAGTTATTCTTTTCGTTCATTGCCAATTGCATCAATGTTCTTACCGCGCGAAATATTGCTGCTGCTGTTAAATATTTCATTGGTTTAAACCTGTATTCTCCTATTGGTTGTGAGGGATTCTTTTGTTGTTTTGATGACTAGGATGGATCCAGATTTGCCTGAACGTCTTTTCTACGTTGTGTGTTCGCCACCTCATGATAGTATTAATTAGACAACTCTGAATGTTAGATCCTTTCATCATTATCTCATTCAAGGATAATCCTGATGGCGTTTTGCTAGATGTATCAAATACTGCCCTAAGTATGTTCAATAATACTTTTCGTTGGTCTTTAATACTTTTTATTTACTAGCTGCATATGACCTTGTTGTATATAATTTTGCATTAAGTCGTGATCTAGTTTGGCGAGTGGTTTAACTTTCATAGATCTTCTATCGATCAGTTAACATGCTACAGCTTTCTTTCTAGATTGTTCTACCACAGACTGTTCTAATTTCAACGGTAAATGTACCATAAACCATTTGGTAGCCGAGCTGTTGTTTTTGTGAATTGCTTTTCCGCATCTGCCTCTTCTGCAGTGTGAGCTCTTTCTTCGTGTGAGATCATTCTCTATGAATAAATTTATTTGTTGCACGGTTGTATTTGTCACCCAATTGGTGGCCATTGACAATTTATTATTTTCTTTGTTGTAACTTGTGGTTCCGGTCCACTTTTGGTAATCCCCAGCGAATATCAAAATTTTAATTCTTGGTAGAATGTTTGTGATGTGATTTGTTAATTTTTTATATTTTTCACATTCTTCCATCTTGGTTGTTATTTTCACACTGGCGGTTTGATCCTGCGTATGAATTTTTTCACCCTGGGTAGCAAGCATGTAGATTTCCTCGTGGAGTACTGCTATTTGCTCCATAAGCTTCTGCATGCCCGCTACTGATATTTTCATTGCCGTTCTTATTCCGGTTTCCACCAGGTTCACGGTTTCATTAAGTTTTCTGTAAAGGTTTCTCATCCTGATGGTTTGTCAAGATGTTCGATTAGTTGTTGTAGTTCAAGATTTTTAGATTTGGATCCAATGAAACGTGTGTGTTGTTGACTGAACGAATGCCGACTATCTTTTGATGACTCTCACTTTCCATTTTGATTGGTTTTTATTATTTTTGTTGGTTTTCGTCAACTATTGTTGCTTTGACTTAGTTTTAACCCTTAAAAGGATTTTGTATGGAATTCCATACATTTTAATTTTATTTGTTTATTTCTCTGTATTTAAGGTTTATATATTTTGGTGAATCCCAATTGGAATTAAAATAGTATTAAATTATCTTTTTGTCTTTGTTTTTTGGTGTTAGTCTCCATTGTATTGCTTAATTTGTATGTTTCAACTCCTATGTCAATAAAGTCATGAACAGTGGTGAAAGTGTGTTGAATTTTTGCGGTAACCCGGGGTAAGTAACTACAAATTTGTATTTTTTTTGTTATTATATCAATCATAAATATATCATAGTCATATTTTTATATTTATAATATAATAAAATAGTAAGATAAATACAGATATTATAAAATAATAAGATGTATGGAATACCATACATTGTGCAGTTGGAAACACTTTTGAAACTGTATGGAATTCCATACGTTTTGTTATTGTAAAATTGTACGGTACTATTTGTGTGTGTTTCCTTATGGAAAATTCATTCTTCTATATTTTCAAATTATTTTTGTGTCTCCAGTTTAAGCCGAAGAAAGGATTACCTTACCCAGCAAGAGCTACTCCAAATCATCGATGGTTGGACTGATTCTGAAGACGATTTTGATGACCAGGAAGATCAAGAAATTGTAGATCAAGAAATTCAACAAATCTTGGATGGTGATTTAATTCCTGCTGCTGAGGAAAATGCAAATGAGGATTTGTTTGACTTGGAAAATACTCCAATAGATGTTATTTTTGAAGGCAGCACACGGATCACATTACCCAATGAATACGAGGAGGTCTGTGAACTAAAAAATGCTTATTGAAAAATAATTTGGAAGGACACACCGATGGAATATGATCGTGAAAAAGTTAGATTTATTGGTGATTCGGATTTATCTAGCAGTATTCGTATATTAACTACACCGCTGCAATTTTTTAAATATTTTTTCACTGGAAATATTGTGGAAAAAATTGTAGAGCAATCAAAGTATTATAGCACGGAAAGCCATTATGGAACCAATATAAATAAACTAGATGTTTATCAATTTATCGAAATT
The DNA here is from genome assembly GCA_963932295.1 of Tipula lateralis. Classification (NCBI taxonomy): domain Eukaryota; kingdom Metazoa; phylum Arthropoda; class Insecta; order Diptera; family Tipulidae; genus Tipula; species Tipula lateralis. The sequence continues at coordinate 150,102,390 of OZ010737.1, read as the reverse complement.
TGTATACTTTCATCGTACAAAAAGTTCACAAAGTACGAAGTTATTGGACACCGATTGTGGGAAGTTCCCTCATTCAAAACACAATGAGTGTAAAAAAATTTGAAAGTATCAAACGAATCTTACATTTCAATCAAAATGATAAAGCACCACCGAAATATTCGGATAATTTCGACAAACTGTATAAACTACGTCCGCTTATAGACGAATTGTTAAAACAATTTAAAACAATTCATTGTGAACAGTACCTATCTGTAGACGAAAAGATTTGTGCAACAAAAACCAAAAATAGCTTGCGGCAATATAATCCGGCTAATCCCAAAAAGTGGGGCTATAAAATTTTTGTGCTTTCTAGAATATTTGGTTTTATGTATAACTTTGAGATATACACAGGATTGGAGAATAAAAACGTTTTCAATCAGAGATAAATTTAGGTGCTTCTGCGAACGTAGTCATGCGGTTGCTACGAGACGTTCCAAGACACAATAATCATCAAATATACTTCGATAATTACTACACATCTATTCCACTTCTAGTTGAACTGGATAAGTTAGGAATGAGATGTGTAGGAACGATAAGAAAAGATCGAATCCCAAATAATAAACTTTCGAATATGGAAAAAAAGGAACGTGGGGCATGTGAGGAAAGATGTGCCTCTTTTGAAAATACATCATTGTGCGTTGTTTCCTGGAAAGACAACAAAGTTGTAACACTCGCGTCAACGTTTACAGGAATTCAACCTATTCAAACAACCACTAGATATGACAGAAGAAAAAATCGTCGTATTACAATTAATTGCCCAAACATAATAAAAGAATATAATAAACATATGGGAGGCATTGATCTAATAGATTCTTTCATAGGACGCCACAAAATAACAATGAAATCAAAAAAATGGTACATGCGAATATTTTTCCATTTGATCGATATCACGGTTGTAAAGAGTTGGATATTGTACCGAAAAGTATGTAAGCTAAACGGAGAAGTACCAAAAACATTGCCAGACTATCGAATAGAACTAGCGGAATCGCTCTGCCGTTGTGATAGTTCTATTTCATTAAATTCCGCTTCTAGGAATCAGAAACTTCTTGATCGAAAGAGTAAGAAAAGTTCTGCCAGCCCCATTCCTCCTCGAGATGTTCGAACAGATCAAGTACAACACTTCCCTATCTACAACGACCAAAAAACAAACAAATCTCAAAATCGGTGTAAAAATGGCTCCTGTAAGTATTTCACGGACTTAAAATGCATGACATGTAATGTGTTCTTGTGCCTGAACAAACATCGAAACTGCTTCTTAGAGTTTCATACTAAGTAGCATACAGTCCACTTTTGGGTATGGTAATAAAAATATTAAATGAATTTATACGCTTTAAGTTTTAATTTTAAGACTTTTTCTAAACTTATTTATAAACAATTTTTTGTTATAAAAATGATAATTTGTTAAATTGAAGACTGAAATAAAAACAAATATCTATAAAATTTGATAAATCGTATTTAATAATTGTATCATGTAATGCACATTGTATGGAATTCCATACAAATGATTTTTCGTTATTTTCCGGAAAACCGTCAAAGCAAAGTGCATTTTTATTGAATTTCATCATTTATAATCCCGATTTCTAAACTAATACAAAAATTGGTTTATTTATCCCGAAGTGTGCTTTTAAGGGTACACTTTCACTATATATGAAGTCTATGTAGGCCTAGACTACGCCGTCTCGCCAGTTTTTCGTTGGCTCTAAGGATCACTGATATTCAGTTGTTGTTATTATGACTAAGTATCCGGCTAAAAGTCAGCTGTTGTTATTTTGACCGAAGATCCGGCTCGAAGGACCACTGATAAATATTGCTACGGTTTAAGCGATATTGATTTTAATGTGTGATTTTAAGCATTTTATCCGGTTAGTATGTTTTTTATGTCATAGTATATAAAAAAATGTATTTTAATGTAATTGAAATTTAATCAAAAGCTAATTTTTAATGTTGTTGTAACTTCCGTGGATTGTCAGCATAACCAAGATTTTCTTTATTTTCCATATGATCCAACCAATTCATTAACCCTTGTATGAATTTATTGCTATCTAAGACATGGACTGTTCAGTCCTCCATTTTAGTACTTCAAACGAACTGCATCGCAGTATTATCTGCGGATTCCAAACCAATCTGTCATTTTACTGGACAATGGTTCTGCACATTTGCACTAATTATAACATTGTGTAAAATAATGATGAAGTATGTAAAAGAGTTAAGTTTTCGGCTTCATCTGCTCCAAACCATATACAACCGGACACAGCATAAATATTTAAACGTTTCCGAATAACGCAATGGTTGCGAACACAATGCATGAATTAATAATTAATCCGTTTTGTTAATATTTATAAAATTAATTTCGGGAATAAAAATTGTTTATGCCTCATGTTCCGGGAACGTTTGTTGTACTAATTTTGGTTGTGATGTTAAATAATTTATATATGTTAATGCTATAAAAAATGGTAAAGCACAGAACAAATATGTACTCGTATATACCAAACAAGCGAATGAAGACAACAAATAGGCACCGGAAATTTTAAAGTGAGAAGAAGACATAAACCCGAAAATAACTGGAAAAATTATGGTTTTATGTTTGGGATTTTCCTTCTGGGATAAATTTATCTTGTTTTCTTGAAACTAAACTACCCCGATTTCATTTGTTTTTTTTTTGGAACATTTTTTATGTGGAATAAATATATTAAATTTTTATTTTGCAAAGTCCAGTTGGAGTTATAAACTAAAACAATGTATAAAAGTCTTTCATAAAACGAGAATATAAAATTTCTTATTGTTTTTGTGCTTTAGACACAAAATTCTTATTGTTGGTTTTTGTGTTTCATTTTTGTCGATTATCTTATGTGAATTATATAGAGAAACACAAAGTTATATTTATGAATGTAGCCATAAACCATTTCAATAATTAAATTTATAGAAATATTAAATTTAGGGTAGAATAAATGTTCCATTTGGCAGTACGATTTGGCGACGAATTTTTTTACATTGCTTCATCGTCCTATTATAGTCGACCCAAAATGTGTCTGGCATAAAATATCCCATTACAGTTATTGATAAACCCGAATATGACTTTAATTCTACCACTTAAGTGTTATAGGTGAACCCATCGAGTTACAAGGGTTAAAGAGGCATTCCACCAAAGTACGTTGTCTAAAAAAACAAATTAAAAATTTCTAGTCCATGTTAAACACAATATTCCAACGATCTAAATACAACTTAGTCCACCCAGGTGGCGCAGTGGTGAAAGCTACGGCAGTTGGAGCGGGAAGGTACCGGGTTCGAAACCCGAAGGGAGCAAGATACTAAACGAGATTGTTTAGGCGGTGCAATCAGTGGTCTAAATGAACACATCTGAATCTTCTGTTGAGTTTAGAATCCATGGACCGTCCCATCCACCATGTCAGTACTATAAGCTGACATGGAGCTGTCCAATGCGCAGGTAGTTCTACGTAAATCGGACCTATTTCCGTACATAAAGTGGTATCACAACGGACCATCGGCGGTGTAAGTGTGCGGTAGCAGCCACCGAACAATAAAAATTCAACTTCTGTTTTGTCACAACACGTTTGTATTTGAATGTAACAGGCGTGATTAGTGATAAATTTTCTAACTTTGCTTCATCGTCCTATAAAGGTTGACCTCAAAATGTGTCTTGCACGAAATGTCCCATTAGAGTTATTGATAAACCAGAACATGACTGTAGTTCTGCCACTTAGCTGTAAAAGGTGAACCAATCGAGTTATAAGGGCTAAAGAGGTATTCGACCAGAGTAGACTGTCTAAGAAAACATATGAAAATTTCCCAGTCCATGTAAATCAGAATATTGCAAAGATCTAAATACAACTTCTGTTTTGCCGCCTTCATAACAAGATGAAACTGGATGTAATCGGACTCGCCTGAATTCGAATATTGGAACAGCAACAATAAAGAACGTTTAGATTAAAATATGTACGTGTTAGCGTCAGATCTTCTCAGAGGTAAAGAATTGGCTCTTCCACCCATTATTCTAACAACCACCATAAATGTTTCCAAATCTACTTTATCAGAGATAAAAATGACTATTCGAATAGACGCTGCAAAATCTCCAAAAATCAGAATAGCATACTGTTGAGTCGTTTCATGATAACAAATGTTACATATAACAAAATTTTAAATCAGATGTTCAAAAGAGCGATTGACCTCATTCTACCAGACAGCAATTTAATAGTTGTTCGTGCTGTTTAAACATCAGTGTGTGATGTGGTAATTGTCATGTTTAGCGCAACTACAACGAATTGCTAAGACTCTTATACCATAGATTCGTAACCATGATTATGAAACTATGATTTTCGGAATGAGAATACATGACACACTACAGTTCTCATTTCATTTGACAGTTTATCCTTATTCCTTAAAATACTTACGTTAACTGTGTGGTTTAAAAATATTTTGATTTCGCCCTCCACCCAAAATTTCCTATTTTTAGTTTTATTTTTCGTTAATTTATCGAATTCTGTATTAATTTTTTTTTTGAAAACTTCAATTTTTAAAAAAAGAAACAAACAATTACATGAAAAAACCAATATTTATAGTTTTCACTATTCACTATTTGTATAATTTGGCACTGTCGTCACTAAAATGCTATGTGATGAGCAAAAATAGCTCATTCCGAAACAATGTTTAAGCCAAGTTGCAAACCATGGTTAGCAGTGACACATTACATCGAAATCATGGTTAATTAGAAACTGTAATTACGAAAGTAGATGTGTGTCTTTAGTATTAGATGCTACAATCCATTGCAATATTCAATAGCACTTCTAGACGGTCAAGATACTTATCATTTTACCAAAATTATAAGCAGAATCACAGGTGAAGACACATATCGGATTTTGGATCGTGAAAATAAAAAAAGACATGTTTTACAATGCCGGCAGCTCTTCCATAAGTACATTGTTGGCATGTACGTGCAAATAAGGTCGGAACGACTACATTACCGGTACTTAGACTTCCACTTATATTAGTAGATAACGACATGTACACAAATCAGTTTACATATCTTGTTAACTACTGTTGCTTAAAAATAAATAAGTCAGTCTATTCCAGGTTTAATAAGCTCATTGATTATGCTCTCGATGCTAATCGGTCAGCTAAGCAGAATTAGACTGCCGTTATCCAAGGTATCTATGCTACTTCAAATCGTCATCTTGATTATTTCCTGTGCTTCTGTGTCGATTCCGAGATATCTATGAAGGTTATTACGAATAACTATTACGAGTGTACCAAGGAGCGTTCACTTTATTTTGAAATCGTTGAACTATGTGTTGATTGCTGGTGTTGTTGCATAGTTGAACATATGTCCAGATCGGCTTGAGCACTTGTTATGAATGGTTTATTATGAATGGATAACTGAGAGTTTCTTCTAATAAGTGAGTACATTTTTCTATATTTTAATCAGAACTTTCTTTTTCACGTATACTTTCCATCTTAACTTTACATTAAGATTCATGCCATGGTATTTTGCTAGATTAGCATTTGGTATAGGAATATTATTGAGAGCCACAGGTAGTGGTTCTATTGAGCTTTTAGTGAAATAAATGTGAGTAGACTTCGTTTCATTCACTTTAATTCTCCACTTAGCTGGCCAATCTTGGATATTATTTATGGCTAGTTTGAGTGTAGCTTCATCGATTGTGTCACCAACAGCTAGAATTGCAATGTCATATGTAAACGTGGCGATAGTTGTATTATTCGTATGCGGTAAGTCGCTTGTAAACTGTAACTGCCTTAGCTTCTTTTATGCTGGAGTAAACTTCTTCCTGCTTAACTCTTAAGTATCTCTCCTTCAAGTACGACTTCAACAGTTCGAAATACTCAAGTGGCAGAGTTTTCTCTAATTTAAACACTAGACCATCTAGCCAGACTTTTTCAAATGCCTACGCTATGTCCAAAAATATGGATGATCACATTTTTTTTTCGTCTAAGGATCTTTATATTACATCTGTTATTCTATGGAATCTCTAGATCCAAACTGATGGGACGGAACGACACCTGACTTTTCAATCTCAGGTTTAATTCGTTTTAATAATAGTCTCTCAAACAGTTTTGACATAATCGGAAGAATTGATATTGGCCTGTATGTTAGGTAATTCACTTGGCGGCTTTCCTGGTTTAGGTATCATTATAACTTCCGCAAATTTCCAAGAAAAGGTACGTAACAACATATATTTGGAAGGAGGCATTAATTTTGTCCGATATTTTTCTAATAGCTTTATTAGGTAGTGGTTTAAGAATCTCTTAGGTTATCAAATCATATCCTGGTGATTTTTTAATATATTTTTTGTTTCACTTCTTTAGCATTAGTTAATGGGATGCCCGGCTTCAAGATAGTTGAATGGTTTTCAATCAATATATCTTGTGGATAAAGTGTTGTTAAATTAGGCTCAAAGGTGCGCTCGAGATGATCCGCAAAACTTTCTGCATTTTCTTTCTTGGTTTTACCTAGGTGCCCATACTTGTCTTTTCAAATATTTGGTTGCTTTTCACAATGAGTAGTCTCTATCTTTATTGTAGGTATGCATTTATCTAATTTTTTTAAAATTCCCATATTCCGCTGCATATTTGTTGTATTAGATTATTTAATCTATTTTTGACGGTTGGGTATCGAGTACCTTGCCTTCTTTGAAATATTTCCCTTTTTCTTCGGATGCATAGGATAATGTTCGAATATGCATCCGTCAACTGCACTGTTCACACAACCGCCAGTTCAAAGATAACTAAACGAACTATATTCTCACAAATTGCACAAATTTATGATCCATTTGGCCTAGAAGCTTCAGTAGTCGTTTTGGCAAAACTGCTGATAGAATCGTTATGGCAGTTGAAACTAGATTAGAACCAATCACTACCACAACACTTACATATATATTGGTCAATACTTCGCGACAGACTAACTGCACTCAAAGTGTAAAGAATAGATAGACATTTGTTTAATTCATCGAAACAACAGTCGATGGTCGAATATCCATCAAACTTTTATGCTCCAAGTAACGTATTGCACCACTCAAGAAAATAACTCTACCTCGCTTAGAGTTATGTGCCGCTGTTCTCTTGGCACAGCTAACACAAAGGATTCACGAAAACCTCAATTTTAACGTCGATAGAACATTTTGTTGGTCTGACTCAACAATTATGCTTCATTGGATAAAGTCGTGCCCATCCAAATGGAAAACCTTTGTTTCCATTCGAGTGTCGTCCATACAAGAATGCTCCAAACAATCGAAAAATATGCTGCATGTTCCAACTGAGTGCAACCCGGCTAATTTTCTATCTCGAGGAATGCCTACTGATAAATTCATCCAGTCCAGTCTTTGGAACGCATGGGCCTTCATTTCTATCACAAGAAGCGAGCCGGTTGCCAACGCTTCATGAAGTAGTTCCAATACCTGAACAAGAAAGTAAATTAAAAAAGCCTGCACCAGATACAGTCATTTCAACAGAGCCTTCACAAAATATACTCACACAAATAAAATATCACATCGATTTTCGGAGATTGAGACGAATTGTTGGGTACATACTTCGTTTTAAAACGAAACCTAATTTCAAATTTAATGGCCGAATAAAAATGGAAGAATTGGATCGAGCCCTCACCACCATAATACGAAGCATCCAAAGAGAATCTTTCCCTGTTGAATACGCGGGGCTAGAAACGAAAGATTTTTATCGTGAATGAAACAGCCTTCACTTCGTTCGCTGTCACTCTTCACGGTCACGTTTTTAGAGTGGGTGGCCGCCTTCAGTACACCAGCTTGCCATACATCTCAAAACATCCAATCCTTTTACCTGACCACCATAAAATCACTATAATATTAATTAATTTTTTCACAGGAAACTTCTACACGCCGGCCCACGACGATTGTTAGCTGCTGTTTGTCAATATTACTTTAACAAATGTGAAACAATTTGAGGCACTCAAATTGTTCACATATGTTATTTTAATTCTAATAAATAAAAACTGTTGAAATTCAATTATATATAATGGTTTTAATATATTTAAAGATGAACACTATTGAAAAACTTACGTTTTTTCTCTCTCCCTATTATTGTTGACCCCTTACTCGACAAAAAAAAAATTCTAATGTCTAACAGAATACGATGTTTTTTACCTGAGCCGCCGACTGTCGCTACTTTCGCCTAAGAGATTACAAAAAATTTGTTGTCGTAACAAACGCCAGGTGACTCGACTATCATAATAATATCATCGTGAGATAACGTTAATTCACATTTTAAATGGAAGGCTCTGTTACATGCAGAAACATGAAACCGCTACTTCGGTTTTCTACACTGCCAATTAATTTTGGATCTGCCAACCTTTTCGTTTAGTTTGCAAAGTACTAGATGTTTTCTCAGCTTTCCGTTTACGATTATTTTCCTTTTCTTTTTCTTTTAATATCTTGTTCTCTAATTTTTTGTTTCTTTTATCTATTTTGGGCTTTGGCCTGTTCTATGGCAGCCTTTTCATTAATTTTGGATTCGAAAGCTTACTGGAATGGAGTTGATGTGACGATGAAGGAGCTTCTTATGTAGCAGCAGAAAATCTTCTAAATGAGTGTATTCTCTTCAAATGCTTTTAACTGGTAAAGTTTAGAACATCCTACAATTTGACTAAATTCTGAAAAGTTTATTGACCTAATATTTGTCTCGTGTGTTACGACATTTTCATTTTGTTCAATAATTGTAAAATCTTTTCCAAGGGTACAGTCCACAAGTGCGAAATCCATTAATAATCGTTTCTGGTTTTACATAATTTTCAACGACTTTTTTAACACAGATGCAAAATATATTTTAGTGAATTGTTTTTCTAAGTTGGCGCTTCTTCAACCAGCCTAATTTGAAGGGTCTAAAAATGGCAACATCAGCAGGTTGAAGGATCTTCGTAGAATTGAGATACAAGCAAACTAATATTATTTTTAGTTCTTCGCATTCATAATTTGGAAAGGGCATAAGTTAGGTGCGTCTTATGGCCATCGACGTAAAAACCAACTGGAAACTTGATGTTCTTCGCGCTCAAAGCAGGATAGAAAACCTCTTTTATATAAAACAAAAACGCTTCCGCGGTAATCCAACCTGAATCGGTTTTCGTGTACTTGATTCCTTCTGGAATTGAATCTATGACATCTTTCAGAATTCTTTTGTAATGGAATACAATCGTAGGAGGAACAACGAAAGCATCAGCAGAAAAGCAGAACAAAACCGTGACGCTCTTCAATTTAATGAAACCAATCCCTTATATCTTCTTCGCAGGTGCACTTGAATAGGAAACCGCTTCCGGAGTTCTAATTGGAATTTCTGCATGTCTCTTTAGAAAGCCATAGTACCATTTACTTCCTGGATAATTATTTTTAAACAAATAATCCCGGGGACATGCTTCCATGAAATTCTTTAAAGACGCCTTGATCCTCGTCCTTTCTCCTTGGAAATCTTCTAACATGATTCTCGAAAATCCATTTAAAATTTTATTTTCTTCCGCTTCAGTTAAAATGGGTGATGGTCCCATAATACTTTTAACTGAACGGCGATGAATCCGGGTTTGAACAGTTCCTCGCGGAATGTTGTATAGTTTGGCCGCAGCATGCCACCTCGAATTCTCTCGAGTGCCACTGTCTCGTCACATTATAAGTTCTTCTTTCCGGAACCATTCCGCAAAGAAGAACTTATAATGTATAGGATATCTGGGCTTAAATTCAAATTACTAACTGGGATCTATAAATTAAAAATTAAATATGGCTCATTACTGATATAAAATTATTGATAAAATAAGCCCCATGGCTCATAACAGGAATGCATTAATATTTTAAATCTTCCATGATGAGCCCCTTCAGGCTCATAATTGGAAAACTTGATTTTTAATAACTCAGTAATGAGTCGCTCAGTTTTTGCATAAAATATTAAATATTTTCGTCATAATTGCCAATGCACTGAACAAGTCACTAACTATTAAACTGTATTTAAATTGGAACACTAAAATTACACTTAAATAACTTACCAACAAAAGTACAAAATGTGTTCCTTGTCAAATTGATAAAATATTTATTTTATTTTCACAACACACGCGAGGTTGACGTATTCGAATCGAAATATCTTGTGCAACTGAAATAAAATCTAAATGAGAATAGAAGTGAACTCTAAAGCAATGATAATGATATTCATTGACAAAAAAACAAAATTCCTCATTAAAACAAAGAGAATTAGTAAAAGAGAAATTTTTAATCGTTAAGGCTCATAATTTGCGAAGGACTCATGACTACTACGTTTACCCTAATTTTTTTCATTTAAATATATTTTTTGACAGTTAGTTCTTGTGTGTTCAAGTAAAATTAAAAATGTATAGTTCGAGATTGTTTTAAGCATTATGAATGTTTTGTACATATATTTCATGTAATTAAATCGTATATATATATATATATATATATATATATATATATATATATATATATATATATATATATATATATATATATATATATATATATATATGTTACGAAATGTTGACAGTTGATAAACTGAAATCCGAAAATCGAATGGCAAAATCCGACTGCTATGTAGTAGACGAATTTCATTTTGCGTCTTCGAATTACTGTGTTTAAAATATTCCACGGTTTCCACAGCAGCAGATTTCATCTGACAAAGTCATCAATCAATTAAACTACAACAACAAAACAAAATTTAGCCAGTTTAAGTAGAGTACAAAATCCATTATTGATAACTTCATGTTTATATTTGAAAAAAATCGAACAAACCATTTCATAATAGGAAAATTCACTGCGGAGCGAATTTTTCAAAATCGGAAAGCATGCAATATCGGATCATTTTATAATAGCCTCTCCCCAGGAATTGAATGCGACTTCCTGATATCTGACATCGTTTAAATGTTAACAACAGTATGAAGAGCTGGCTAGTGATCGAGTCAGATTGTGGACACGGTACGGGATAACAGTATCATATAAAACCACCCCTTTTCCACCCACTAAGGTGTTCAATGTACCTCACGATATTTATTAGAACGTAAGTCTAACATTTTATTTAGACAGGTTGAATTCATTTTTATTTATTGCTTAAACCATAAGAAGAAATCCATCGTGAGTAATACTTGTGTTGTTATAAACTTTGTATTAGTTTAATAAACTAAATCATATATTTATGTTGTGTGCTCTTATATTTATTTATTGTTAGTGTTGGAGCACAAAAAAAAAGTATGTCAAAACAAATTCTTACTGGAAATTCCAAAAAAAATTTTTTTAACTTCTTATTTTCTTTAAGTGATTCAATTTATATTTATTTCCAATTGAAAGAATAATATAAATGTACCTTTTAAAAAAAAAGAGCTGTACAGTAGTTTACTTTTAGCTGTTCGTATACAAACTATAAGTTTTTTTTCTACTTGCATCCATGTACAATACGTACTTCTACTATATGTTCATATTATGGGAAATTCAAAACTATTTCAAAAACATTTTTCTTCGTAGAAGTAAAATTTTATTGTTATAATCCTTATAATAAGAAAATTGATGGAATTTTAAGAATATAATCGAGGGAATTTACAAAGGATTTATACGAATTGCATTTCAATATTAATAAAATTGAATTTATTCAATAACATATACCTACTTATAATAACCTTAATTCTACAATTGGAAAAGAATTTTGTTTAACATATTATTCTTATGTCGTTATGGAAAAAATGTACAAACGTATACCATATATCACTTCCTGTTAGAGAAATTACTATTTCCGGTTGTATTTATTGAATTATTAAATATAGTTTTATTCGAAGATATTATATAACCGTGGTCTTAAAAACCATATTTTATTGGCTCCATTGTTTATTTATCAAAGCTCCTAAATGTACAAGTCGCAATGATCGAAAATGAGCTTTAAAAATTTCAACCCTTTATTAACAACCATCAATAATTCGTGACGTCATTTTTAACGGTCAACAATCCGACTGCATCGGTTTCAATCGGTTCTTCTTTGCTTCAAACTTAATAGAATATTTTGTAAGGATGATAATCCTGTTTTAATCGATTGTTAGGTAATTCCGGGCAATGCAAGTAACCAGAAAATATATATCTCGCATAGTTGAATTTTACGAATTTTATGAATTAAGTCAATATACGTTTTTCTTTTCAGACGCAGGAGTTTCTCTAAACAAGCTGTTAACGCCATTATTCATTTGAATTTCAAACTGAGCAAACGGTTAAAATTTTACGAAAACAAAAATTATTTCATTTTTATATTGGAAAATTTTTTCAAAAATTTAATTTGAATTTATTTATAGTAAAAATCTAATAATAACGTTTATATAAATAAAATAATATCTTATTTATAAGTGAATACATACGCTTTTGTTAATTTGGGCGCGATAATTTTTGCTTCTAATTGTAATGGCACCTAAAAAATGCGCAAAGTGTTTAGTAGCATTTTCTGGAAATAGAAATAATCCCGGAATTTCCTGTGAAGGCACTTGCAATGGCAATTTTCATATTGCTTGTGCGGATATTCCAGTTGATCTTCTGGATCATATTCGAAATAAAACAGCAGCCTGGTCCTGTAATTTGTGTAAGGCGTCAAAGAGAAGATTCATCATCGATGGGGTGGAAACTACCAATGACAAAGTTTTGAATAGTTCATCTAATGTTCCAGAGATGTTAAATATATTAGTTGACTTGCGCACTAGAATAATTAGTGTTGAAAACTCACAACAATATATATCAAGTTCATTCGACAGTTTTATGCTAAAAATTAATGAAATATCTGAAGAAAACAAGATGTTAAAGGAAAAAATAAATCAATTGGAATCTAAACAGTCATTGTATGATTACAAATTTCATAAAATTGAAGCAAGTCTGGATAATGAATTTCAACGTAAAATTCAAAATGACATAGTAATATAAAGTAATACATAGTAACCTTAAAAACGAAATGGTCAATAGTTTATTTCGAGTTTTGGATGTTGAACCTGACAAAAATATTATTCAATCAGCATTCTTTGTAAATGAAAATGATCAACGTAGAAGCACACTCAATGAAAATGATCAACGTAGAAGCACACTCAAAAAACCAATGTTGATAGTTAAAACAGAGAACAATCTATTGAAAAAAGAGATTTTATTAAAATATAAAAATAAAACAACAAATAAAAATTACATTCGGACGTCTGATCTTCTGAATAATTTGCCCTCAACACACAAAGATCTCATTGTTCGTATAATGGATCATCTGTCACCGCTTCAGACCAAACTGTATGCAGAAGCTAAAAAAATAAAACAAAAGTTTAATTTCAATTATCTGTGGTGCAAACAAGGAACAATATTACTGAGGAAGGATAGTGATTCTATTGTTTATCGTATTAACTCGATGAATGACATCAACTACATTGATCGAACATTTCTTGGCCGGCTTAATACTACAGCTGATGATTGTGCTGTTTCAAATGGATGTGTTATGTTCAATCTCTGAATTGTTGCCATGTAAATATAATATAATAGTATTCTTAGTTTTCACAATTTTAAATTTTCACTGTATAATTTATAATTACTTACATATTTATTTTTATAATTTTTTATATTATGCTTTAAAATTTTTATTTATATTTTTTGTTGACACATCAATATTATTATTTTTATATATAATGTCATTCACATATGTTTCGGATTTTTTTGGTGTTATTTGCACTGTTTTTAATTGGTCTTATGATTTCGTCTATTTGATTTTGTTATTTCATCGTGTAATTATTATACGAATCTTAATTTTATTTACAATTTCATTACTTTGGTTAATGTTGAATTTTATTACATTTGTATTAGTAAACTTTTACAGTTTAGATTTTTTATGGCTTTATTTAATGTTCATTAAGACTGGATCTTACTGCTTATATTCTATTATTCGCTATTAGTAACTTTAATAATATTTTAAAACAATATTGTTGTAATGAGTATTTTGATAGTGTTGATGATTTTAAAATGAATTCAAACGGTGAGTTTAGAAGTAACATTCTACAACTGAAAACTCTGCAAATCAATATTCGTGGAATGAATGACATTAATAAGTTTGACAACCTGTTGGAGTTCATTGATAATTTAAAATCTGATGTTCATATTTTAGTTATTTCTGAAACTTTTATTCAGAGTCATAATATAATGGCGTATACTATTATGAATTATAGTAGTATATTTTCATGTAGAGATGATAGATCTGGGGGTGGTCTTGCATTATATATCAGAAACGACATTGAATTTTGCTCATTGGATAATGATAATGGTTTATACCTATTCCATTTTATACAAATAGAGCTTCCTCGGTTTGCAGGTACTAAAGTTTGTGCCATTTATCGCCCACCTGGTTCTGATATTGATTGTTTTTTTGGTTATTAAGATAGTTTTCTTTATGATAACTGCAAATCAGATAATATTTTACTTGGTGACTTTAATATTCCCGTTAACAGAACTGATGATTATGTTATTGATTATAATAATTTGCTAATGAGCTATGGTTTAATAACTACTAATACGAATGTTACCCGTTCTGCTAGTGGGAATATTTTGGATCATACCGTTTCTAGTTTCCAAAATATCAAAAATGTTTGCAATTTTACCATTTACTCTATTATTAGTGATCATAATTTTATTTACACAAACTTTTCATATGCTACTAACTTACTAAGTACATTGAGAAAATGTTAAAAAAAAAATCGTTAACTTTGATAAAATTAATGAGAAGTTTGATGGCTTTCTGCTTTCAAACTTATTTAGTAGTTACGATCCAAACAGTATTTTAGAATTAATTATTAACAAATATAATGAACTAATTAATATTTATACTAATATTATAAGTATCAAAGCTAAAGTAAAAAACACTATATGTCCATGGATTACCTATGAAATTTGGCAATTGATTCGGGAGAAAAACAAAGTCTTAAAAAACTGTAAACGGAATCCCAATAACACTGATCATAAAGTTGAATTGGAACGCCTAAGTAAATTGCTAACATCAAAAAAATATTTTGCTAAGAAATACTATTTTGATCATTTGTTTGTTGACCTAAATCAAAGAGAACTTTGGAAAAATATTAATTTGTTTCTTAATAAAAATCTCAAATCAGTTCAATTGAATTCAATTTTATTTAATAGACGACTTTATAATGATGCTAGGGATATAGTTAACATTTTCAATGAATCTTTTGTTAAGGTAGGTGGTCTGTTAGGTGCAGCGATAAGCTCAGACAGAGATATACATAAATTCGGAACCATACATTGGAACTCTAATTCCATGTATCTTTCAACATCTACAGCTGTTGAAGTTTTCAATACTATTCATTCGCTTAATGACAGTAAAGGTGGTGGTCCAGACTTAATTAACAACTCGGTGGTGAAGTGTAGATCTGATTTCTTCTCTAATCTATTGTCGGAAATGTTACATGAATGTATATCAACTGGTATTTATCCTAATTGTCTTAAAATTGCGAAAGTCATTCCCGTCTTTAAAAATGGTGACATGTTATCTATTAGCAATTATAGACCTATCTCAACTTTATCAGTATTTGATGAGATTTTTGAAAAACTACTCTTCTCTCGAATTCTGAATTTTCTTGATTCAAATAATTTCTTCTACTCACATCAATATGGTTTTAGAAAAGGAGCTGGAACTGAATTAGCTCTGGTTGAAATTTCGAATTTGATATTTACAGCTTTTGATAACAAAAAGTACGTTGTAGTGCTTTTCTTAGACTTACAGAAAGCGTTTGATTGTATTGACCATGAGTTGCTACTAAGTAAATTGTATTGTTAAGGTATACGAGGTGTTTCCTATAATTTACTGAAAAGCTATTTATCTAATAGAAAGCGGTATGTTGTGGTCAATGAATCAAAAAGTAATATGTTGGATATCAATTGTGGTGTTCCACAAGGAAGTGTTCTGGAACCACTATTATTTCTAATATTCATTAATGATATTGCTTATTTGCCCTTTAAGGGTCTGATTAGGATTTTTGCTGATGATACGGCTTTGTTCTATGAAACTTTAGATCCCAGTGGGATAGTAAATGACATGAAACATGATCTCGATTTATTATTAGAATACTTTAAATCTAATTTAATCTCACTTAATATATCGAAAACTAAATATATGATATTCCATTCCCCGTATAAAGCAATGGTTACCTTACCTCCATTTATAATTAAAAACAATATTATTGAAAGAGTTAATTCATTTAAATATTTAGGGTTAACATTTGATGCTAATATGTTTTGGCAGAATCATATTAAAACCGTTAGGAAAAAAATTGCACCTCTTGTATGTTTAATTAGAAAATTATCGTTTTTTGTTCCTAGACGGGTATTATTAATGATTTATTCCTCGTTTATTCATTCTCGAATCAGCTACGGTCTTGTTACATATGGTACCGCTACTGCTTCTAGGCTAAATAAATTACAAGTCATGCAAAACAAAAGTTTAAAATCAATTTACCGTTTGCCATTCCTATTTCCAACGAAGGACCTATATTGTAATGAAAATAATTCAGTGTTACCTATTAAGGTTTTACATAAATTTCAATTAGCTTTATTTATGTATAAAACACTTAATAGATTTTCAATTTTATCTAATTTCAAATTTGTTTATAATCATCATATTTATGGAACTAGAAATTGTAATAGAATAAATTACCATCATATTAGGACGGAATTAGGTAGAAAATCGATTACCTTTCTAGGACCATTTACTTTTAGTCAAATACCAGAAAATTTAAAAAAATCCGAAACATTTTTGAAATTTAAGAATAATATTAAAAAGTATTTTAAGGCTAATATTGAATTGTACATATTTTTAAATATAGGCTATTTATGTATTATTATTATTATTTCTTTTCTATATTTTGTTATGTCGTTACTTTTATAATTTTATTATATTGAATTGCTTTACTTGTGTATGATTCAGATTATTCTTTAAAGGACATTTAATCCACTGAATAATCTTGAATTGAATATTATTGAGAATAAAAAAATAAAATAAATAAATAAATAAAAATAACGCCATTGTGTCATCAATAGTCATATTAAATTTGACATTTAATTTGTCAAATTGTACTTTTGCCATTAAACCAAAAATAATTAATTAATTTGTGTTTTGCCATTAAACCAAATTTTAAGGTAGATTGTACCTGAATTAAACGGTATAAAATTATTTATTAAACTAAATAAAGAGAGCTATAGCGATATAGTGAAATGGCGAAAGTCACAATGCAGTACTGTGCAAAAGAATTCCTTTAAAAACGTTAAATATTGCCTAGTGTTCATACTGTTTTTAGATTCTAATTTTAAGATTGCATTTGGTAATTCACCCGAACTCTGAAAGTATAAGTTGTTAAAGTTATGTTTATGGAGAAAGAGCTTTTAGTATAAAAAAGGGAATAAAGTAGTTAAAATGTAAAACTACACGACCAAGAAAAAAGTATTATCATCGCGTTATGGAAGAAAAAACTGTCCGTGCGTGAAATTGGTGATAGGATAGGACGTGGGAAATCATAAAATGCCGATCTTATAAACAAATATAGGACTACAAGGAACACAGAGCGGTCTTAAAGCGTTAAAGCGGTTGTGCTTGGTTCTTCGTTCCAAGCAGAACCGATTTAAAACTTCACCAATTGCCAGCCGATCTTGTTACAGCAACAGGTATTGAAATTTCCAGTTCAACTGTTCGGAGAAGGTTATTGAACGCAAATCTTAGGGCATGCCACTCGCTGCAGAAACATTTTCTAAAGATATTTGCAAAAATTTGTCGGCTTCAGCTGGCCAGAGAGCACTCTAACTAGACCAGGGAGTTGTGGACTAACGTGGTGTTCTCTGACGAAAGCAAATTTAAACTGCATGTGAGAGATGGATGGCTAATTGTGCGTAGAAAACCAGGTGAACGCCTCAGTACTATCTGCATTCAACAAGTGCCTAATAAAACTGAGGGTGTAATGGTTTGAGGGTGTTGTAGTAATGCTGATGTTGTTCTCTTGGCCTTTGTCGAAGCAGGGGTAACCGATAATATGTACCTGAACATTTTGGAAAGGCGTTGGAAGGCATCAGTTTTGAAGCTTTTTAGTGAAACTGAGAGCTTCATCTCTCAACAAGTCAACGCCAGCCCACAGATCAAAACAAATGACAAGGTACTTTTTTTTCTTTATTCAAAAGTTATACATTTCAGGTAAAAAATACTGAATAACTTTGGTACATAAAATTTTATTTCTATTTGAATGGGAAAAAGAACTTGGTTGATAATTCCAATTGGTTGATAAAAAATTTGTTTATAAAAAATTCCTTGGTTGATAAAAAATTGGTTTAATTAAAAATAGTTAGCTGTCCGGATTGTTTTGCACAGTACTGTATATATAAAGACAGTGATTAAGAAAAATAGAAGAATTAAAAACAGTGAGTCGTAGAAGTCAAAAGGTTGTGCAAAATTATATATAAAATTGAGTTTATAAATTGAATAAAGTGTTTTATTACACAAGATATTCGTATATCGATTAAAACTTTGTTGTGTTTTTTTTTATTTTTTAAAGACACCAGAAGGTCGTAGAAACTATTTTAGCTGACGCCTTATTTTTCGCGTTTTGTTTACAGACCCGCTAAACACGAGCCAAACCTCAACTTGAAATTAAGATTTAAGCGTGTTGGTCCAACAAGCTATAAAGTAGGAACCTCATCAGATGAAGATCCATTTTCTGGAGACGACAATGATGATTATGTCCAACCTGCGGAAATTAGTTGTTCTGAAACAGACGTTCAGATAAAAGTATGACAAGCTGTAATAACAATGCTGTCCACCCAATGGTTGTTAGCATTCACTCTTTTAAAAATGGTGAATGTTCTGCATTAAAAACAAATACCACCCAGGTGGCTCAGTAGTTAAAGCTGTGGCAGTTGGAGCGGTAGGACAGGATGCAAAAGGGATTTTTCACCATCTAATTACGATCGGTGGTGTGAATGCACACATCTATGACCCCTTATTGCAGTGCAGAACTTATGGACCGACTCATCTTCCATGTCAGTACTATAGGGTGGCATGGAGCTATGCAATGCTCAGATGGTTCTACCTTAATTGGACCTATAGCCATACGTCCTCGATTTGGCCATTAAAACGTAAAATAGTTTAAGTCCTAAGCGAACCGCGAAAGAGCCGAGAGAGCCTGGAGTCCCAAAAAAGATTATATAGTAGGTTAGGTTAGGTTGTTGTAGCTGCTATCGCACACTTAGACCGGCGATCGGTCCGTTGTGATACCACTTTGTGAGGCTATAGGTCCTAGTTTAAACGTAGTACCATCTGCGCATTGCATAGCTCCAATTCAGCCTATAAAACTGACATGGAAGATGGGTCGGCCCATGGATTCTAGGCCTAAATATTCTAGGCATGGACTAAATATTCTGGTAAGAAACAATTATCAACGCTTGGAAAAATAAAAAAAAATGGGTCCATCATGTAAATGAAATCTTAACTGGGCATCCAAACCAACAGAAAATGAAAGCTACATGAAATGAACATGTATTGACATTTTACAGTTTCGGTGTAGAAGAGTGATGATGAACTCTGTCTAGCCTAGATACAAAACTGTGCATTTTTTAACCTTTTCTAATCAATACTCTAGGAATAAAAGTACTAATTGTTTTAATTAAAAATTTCTTACGATTGCCTAGAGTAACAAATGCACAATTGAGGAACCTTTATGCATTATACCTCTCTAACAGAGTCATTCACCAATTCTTGTAGCATTCCACATGGTAGTGGCACAAAGCAACCCACAAACACTCAATTCGACAGATGGGAATGAGGCTACCTCTGGGATGGACTAATATAAGTAACGAGTGTTGAGTCTAATACTCAACATTATTTTTATTCCATCCAATTAGTTTACATTCCTACTCCACTTTAATTGTAAACCGTCCCAGTAAGACTCACTGTTGTTCTTTTGTTTTCTATGTTGTCAAGATCGCAACCATAATGTTATGTTTATTGTTGCATGAATTCACCGGCAATGGAAAAAAACGATTTGACCCGAGATGGAGTTACATTGGAAAAATAAAGTCAAACACAGATGGCAGCACTGTAAGGGAGTTCCTCACGTAGATGGAAAATTTTGATGACGTGGAGATTGCAAAAAGACGATGCGGTCATTCAAGCTGAGGACGGAAACGAGGAAAGACAAAAAAAACGAAAGTTTTGGCGTGATTAACTGGCCTGACTTTTCAATAAAATCAAAATAATTGGAAATGTTTGTATTTATATTTTATTAAAATTGAATATTTGAAATCAAAAAAGTATATTGTGTATTGTTACGATTTTTGGTTTGATTTGCTGTTTCTCATTTATTGCCTCAATGAGTCATGCTGTAACAATACATAAATTTGGTAATCGAGTTTTGTGCTGTGAATTAGCGACAAAAAAATTAAGAAGTGCGCAAAGACGAAAACTATCGAACAGGCAAAATTGAAGTTGGTGGTGACAAAAATAAAAGAATAAAAGAAAAGAAACGAAAGTAAGGCCAAACATAGGCAAGTGAATCCGAACACATATCAGTACAAACCAAGGCGAAAGCGTGCGCAAAATAACGAGAAAGATCGGTACCAGGTTGCTGTGTGGACACGTGGAGCACAACAGAGAGCCGAAGACAACGGTGAGTCATCTTTTTGTTACGGATATCGAATTACCCACAAATGATTTTGGTTGTTAACTTTTGTTTCGACTCGATATTTATACTTTTAAGATCTTGTGTTGTTGTTGTCGTTTGCGGAAATATACTTTTCATAGAGTATTGTTTAAGTTTGGTACATAATTTGAATTTTTGGAAATATATACAATATAGTAGTATATAAATGACGTATTAGTCATAATAATCGTCATAATTGGATTCTCTTTCGTTGATTATAACATTGGGTGTACAGGTTGAAATGCAACTTAAATACATATAGATTTTTATATAGGTGCACGGGAATGAGAATATATTGAAATACGAATACAAATTAAATGTTTACGAGTATATAACCGCCTAGTGTCCTATATAATTGTATACACAGTATATTATGTATTCAAGATTATTGTATAATATATACTATAAATCTTATAGTATATATAGTAGTATATATTGGTCTTTATATATATTTATATATATATATATATATATATTATATTATATATATATATTATATTATATATTATATTATATATATATTTATATATATATTATATTAAAATTATATTTTTACCTCAAAAGTATAGAAAATAGAAATTCATTTCCTCGTGAGGCTTTATATGCAAAGCATATAAAAAGGTCAGTGAATTTGCTAACAGCTTAACTAAGCTAAAATAAAGTATGAGTCGCCATCTATTGCAAGTGGCGGTATAAATTGTTAAGAGAAAATATATTACATATATAGGTTAAATGAAACACGTTGTACATTAAAGACGTATAAAACCGTACTAACTTTTTTCTTTGACATTTCATATAATATAGTGTACAGTACAGATATAGTTTGTTCTCTATCTCACTCCAACACTCCCACTAGAACATATATTTATTTTATACCAATACGCCAAGTCCATCACGGCATGCTGAATGTTTGTCTCCACACAAACCCTTGGTCAAGACATCCGCAATCATCTGGTCGGTTGATACTGATCCAATCACAATTTGCTGATCTTCTATACACTCTCGCACATAATGATGCCTGATGTCGATATGCTTCGTTCGTGCATGGTACCCATTGGTTGACGCAAGATCGATGGCACTTTTGTTATCACAAAACATCTGCACTGCTTGGACTCACAAAGCTGAAACTCGTTTACTAAGTTTTTGAGCCACATAGCTTCTTGTGAAGCTGCAGCAAGCGCCATGTATTCGGCTTCGGTCGTGGATAAAGCAACGGTTTGTTGTTTTTTACTGTTCCACGAAAGTGGCCAACTTGTATCATGAACACGTATCCGGTGGTTGATCGCCTCTCGTCAATGTCACCTGCCCAATCAGCGTCACAATATCCCATTAGCTCAGAATTTCCAGATTTTGAGAACTCGAGTTTTAAACTTGTTGTTCCCTTTAAATATCGCAGAATTCTTTTAACTGCATTCCAGTGTTGTTTTCCCGGATTGTTATAATAACAGCTTACCATACTAACTGCGTATGCAATGTCGGGTCTGGTACATTGAGCGGCGTATAAAATACTTCCTACAGCTTGTTGATACGGGACACAGTTCATTTCGTCAGTTTCACTTTGATTTCTCGGACACATTGCTTTTGAAAGTTTTACATTTACATCGCAAGGAGTGGACACTGAATTGCAATCAGACATATTAAATCGGAGTAAAACTTCATTTATATACTTCTCCTGGTCTATCCATATTTTGTGTTGATGACGGTCACGTGAAAAATTCATCCCTAAACAAGATTTGGCTTCACCAAAATCTTTCATTTTGAAATGATTGTTTAGTTCCAATTTGACTTCACCAAAATCTTTCATTTTGAAATGATTGTTTAGTTCCAATTTGACTTTATTTTTCAGTTTAGCACAATTACTAAATAATAATAAATCATCCACATAAACAGCTAAAAATATCATTTTTGATTCGAGTACGTAATAGTAAACACACGGATCTACTTTTGATCGATTGTAACCAATATTAGATAAAACTTTGTCTAACTTAACATTCTAAACTCTGCTGGCTTGTTTCAATCCATAAAGCGCCTTTTTTAATTTGCAAACTTTTGATCCATTATTATAGCCGACGGGTTGCACCATATAAATTTCTTCATTTAAGTCGCCTTGTAAGAAAGCTGTGACTGCGTCCATATGATCAATGTCAAGATCGAATTTAACAGCCAATGCCAACAGATAACGTAAGGATGTGTATCGAACAACAGGTGAATAAGTTTCACAGTAATCTATCCCTCTTTTTTGAGCACATCCTTTGATTACTAGTCTTGCTTTATAACGTAGGTTACCAGAAGCATCGGTTTTGGTTTTAAAAACCCATTTGCAATCAATTGCTCTACGATTCGAAGGAAGATTTTCCAATGTCCATGTATCATTTTCTATAAGCGATTCATATTCACTTGTCATGGCATCTTTCCATAATTTTGCATCAAATCCACTCAAAGCTTCCTGTACAGTCAACGGATCAGACAATTCGTTCGTACCTACCAGCATAACAAAGTTATCAAATTTTTTCGGTAGAATTGTTTTTCTTGATGTACGTCGTTTTTCCGGCACAGCTTGATCATCCGTATTCTGCTCATGTTCATTTGTAAAACCATAAAAATCACTTCCAATTTCAGATATTTCATACAAATTCTCAACTTCATTAACAATCTGATTCGGATTCTCATTAAAATAAATTTGAGAATTATCATCTTGTACTCCAGGAACTCCCACTTACACGGTATTTTCCTCAGGTATTACAAAAAAATCAGTTTCTGATTCTTTTTTAAAATCGAAAGTAGGTTCTTTACTATATTCTTTATCAGTCTCAATAAAAACCACATTTCGACTAAGAATTATTTTCTTTGTTTCAGGTACATATAATCGGTATCCTTTTGTTCCTGTTGGATAACCAACAAAAATACATTCTATAGATTTGGTATCCCATTTTTTGCGTTTTTGTTTCGGTACATGACCCATAGCTTTACAACCAAAAACTCTTAAAAATTTCATGTCTGGCTTTCTATGTGGCCAAGCTTCTTCAGGAATCAAATTGTCAGATAATGCTTTAGTTGGCGATCTATTTAAAATGAACACGGCCGTTGAAACCGCCTCCGCCCAAAATTGTTTCTACAATTTAGTGTCAAATAATAAACAACGAGCTTTTTCAACGATAGTTCGATTTTGTCGTTCTGCAACGCCATTTTGTTCAGGTGTATACGGCACTGTTATTTGGTGTTGTATACCAGAATCTCGTAATAGTTTATCGATCGGTTGATATTCAGTACCACCATCGGTTCGTAAAATTTGTATTCGTTGCCCCGTTTCATTTTCAACGGCATTTTTAAAATCCAGAAACGATTCTTTTACTTGATCTTTTGATTTTAACAAATACACAAAAATTTTTCTGGTGTAGTCATCGATCATTGTAACAAAATATCTGGAACCACCTAGAGAATTTATCTCCATCGGACCACAAACGTCGGAGTGTACAATTTGTAACACTTTTGTTGCACGAGTTCCAGTATTTTTAAAAGGAATTTTTGCATGTTTACCTTTTAAACACACTACACATGGTTTTTTAGTATAATCAGATAGTTTTTTATTACAAAATGGAAGAGAATTATTCTGAAGTTTATTCATGTAATCATAATTCATATGGCCTAAGCGACGATGCCATAAAATCCATTCATTTTCAACATTATTGGCTAACATACATTTATTTTCTTGTATAGTTGGATCCGGAGCATAATTCAATTTGTACATATTATCCTGTAAACTAGCGGTTGCGACTACTATGTTTTCTTCATTATAAATTTTGCAACCATTTATATCAAACACTACTTTTTTACCGTCAGAACATATCTGACTCACTGAAAGTAAATTGGTTGATAAATTTGGAACGTGTAGAACGTTTTTGACACTAACAGATTCCACATCACTAGTACTTTCCAAAAATAAATTTAATTGCATGTCACCTACAGCGGCTACCTGTATGCATTCACTGTTCGCTATTATAGCTTCATTTTTTGGTGGATTACTGATATTGTGCAACCATTCACCGTATATGTGACGAAGCACCGGAATCAATATACCACTCAGTTGCATCAACTGCTTAGACTAGCAAAAAGTGAGGTTAAATTTTTCTTGCGTTGTTGGTTAGATGATGATTGATTATTCTGATAATGATTTTTCTGATATTGATTTTTACCATCTTTTTTATTAGAACAATATTTAGATATGTGTCCATAATTGTTACAATCATAGCATCTCGGACCTTTCGAAAAATTATTTCCTGTTTTTGAATGTGAATTTTTGCTAAATTTTCCATATAAAGCGACATCATTTGAATTTTTATTTTCAATTTTTACATCTTGTAATAATTTAGTTTTTATTGAGTCACCAGTAATTGGAATACCGGAGCTTTCAAGCCCCATTATCATCGGTCTATATTCATCGGACAAACCGGCTAATAGTAATGTGCCAATCCATTCATCTGACACCACAAATCCAATACTTGTTAATTTATGGGCTGTTATCATGATTTTGTTGACGTATTGGTCCACTGTATCACAACTTTCCAGTCTAGTGGTGATTAATTCTCGGAGGAGACCAACCTTACGTGTCAAACCTGAATCTTCAAATGTTTGTTTGAGTTTATCCCAAACCTCTTTTGTATTTTTTGCTTCAGTGATGTGAACATAGTTCACCGGATCGATAAGCAAAATAATTTTTGACTTAGTTAAAGTGTCTTTTTGTACTTTAGTATCATCTACGACTTGAACATACTGCCATAAACCCTCGTGTTCCAAATGTGTTTTCACTGCAAACTGCCAAGTATTATAATTTTCACGACCTTTCAATTTTTCGATCGACGGAATGTAACATGCTGCCATTGTTGAATTCGGTTTCTACTTAACAAATTATATATAAACTTTTTGCATCTGGGCCCATAACCTATTGCAAGTGGCGGTATAAATTGTTAAGAGAAAATATATTACATATATAGGTTAAATGAAACACGTTGTACATTAAAGACGTATAAAACCGTACTAACTTTTTTCTTTGACATTTCATATAATATAGTGTACAGTACAGATATAGTTTGTTCTCTATCTCACTCGAACACCATCAAAAGTGAATTTTTATAAATACAAGTGTTTTGTTTCACCAGATGGTAAGATTGTCATATTTTTTCTGTGAGTTACGGCATTCTATACATTTTTTATATATATATATATATTTCTAAAAATCAGATGATTGGATGAATTGTATATACCATATATGAAACATCTTTATATAAGAATTGAGCGTATATAGCCTCACAAGAAGGGAACTAATAATTTCCGAAACAAAATAAAAAGGAAGCTCATATCTCGGATAAATATTGATACGAATACAGCCTGAATTGGAATACAGCCTTAATTGAAAAAAATTAACATCCATCAGAATCAGCTCAACAAATGCACATGTTGAATTGATCAAAGGCGGCCATATTAAATTTTGTGTTGTGCTTAAACTTGTTGAACTTAATAAGTATGGTGCCAAAACCTTAAGAAATTCGAAAAAAAAAACTTAACTTTAATAGTTTAATAAATATAATAGTTTATTAATTTATTTAATATAATAGTTTATTAATTTAATAATTTAACGTAAATTTGTGGAATAGAAAAGTGAAAAAAAAGTAAAGGCGGTGAAGGGTTGTTAATAAAATTGGGGTTTTTTTTTTAGCCATATCACCCAGAGTACTCTTGGCAGATTATGGTAAGTTTTTTTATTAATTATAAATTTTTGGTTGCGATTGAGGAGTTTTGTTTGCTTCACTTAATATATCCACTAATAAGTAATCATTTACATAAGTATATTTTATTCATAACTTGTCTTATTTAAAGCTTTAATTTTGTTTGTCTAATGGAAAATGTCTTATGAATTCGTTAATTTTGAACATTAGAATAAATAATTTATAATGAACTAAAATAATTGTTTTTAATGGTTGAGTTCAAGACATGACACGATGTGTTTGTATGTATCCAGACAATCTACGGTGAAAAGAACCTCCCATTGCCGATACAGAGTCTACCCAAATTTCAGCGTGTTAGTCATCGTAGGGGTACGTAACACTTTCTTTTTTTTCCCCTCGCTTCTCTCTTTACCTCTTAGTTTTTTAATTTGCTTCCCCCTCGTAAATTGGCATCTCAGACTCGTTACATTGTATTGGTCGTCCTAGTGGTAGCTTTTATTTCCATACCAGGTAATGCCCCCTATCGAGTCAACCTGTTCATAGAGCTAAGCTGGGAACATTACGTCCCGGTAGACTGGCGCCCAATTTGTGTTTTACTTTTGTCTACGAAAGCTGCCGCTATAGTGTGTGTGGCACGTTACATTCTGTATATTAAGAAGAATAATGTCGTCCTCGATTCCTACTTTGCTTCTATTATAAACATTTGCTTATCTTATTTGTACTTCGTCATCCTTTTCTTCTGATGATGAAGATGCCCCGACGTAGTATAGTTTCACATTTTCCGCAGTTGGTGAAGACTTTTGTTAAAATGAACATTTTATTGAAACGTACTTTTTGTCATAAGTACTTTCTTATAGCTTCTTATACCTTCTCACGTAATTCATTTCATTTCTCCACAGTAATTCGTATAGATTCTTTTGTTACTTCTGAGATTTTCGCGTATTCTGTATAACTGAGATTTAACTGCTTGAAGGGGACATACCAACACTTCGTTGTACTGAGTTATTAAATTATCGTTTTAAAATGTTGATAAGCTTGAAGCATTCTTCAGGGGTTTCAATTGATAGCTTTGTTAGGGTGGGATTATTATTCGAAAACCCGTTTCAATTTGGCCATTACCGGTTGGTACACAGTATTCCTGAAATTCTGTATGTCTGAATGGAACACCTCTCTCCGCGAGAATACACTTTAGATTTCCAAAAATTGCTCTTTACGTTTCCAGTCTCTGTATGACATCTATAGTGCTCATTGTTCATGTTTTATAAATCCAAATGAATCTAGAAAATCCTTCAAATGAAGATAACGTGCCTAAGTGATCGATGTGGTAGGTTACTAATGAAAGATCGCTTTTTGGGATCGGTGTTGAAACTATCATATTTTGACATTTGACAAATAATAAATACGCCATTACTAAAAATGGTACGATTCTTAGTCAACGGTGAAAAAGTTGAAAATTTTGCGGTCACAGTTCGTAAAACTAAGGCAATTTTTGGTCATCGTGAAAACTGGTGAAATAATTTGAGATGTTGGGACAAGTTGGTGATGTGAATAATCGAAACCGTAATTGCATAAAGATTTAGGACTTCATGATTTCAAAATTCAGTTAACACAAGAACTCTAGAAAGATCACCATAAACGTCGTATCTTCGTTGATTGGATCCTTCAAATGCATTAAAATGATCCGAATTTCCATTGAAATATTATCTTAAGTAATGATGAGGCCGAATTTTGCACCTCGGAGGCTACGCTAATTATTGTTGAAAGCTTCTCGATCCTCAACGTTGCACCGTTTGGTTCGGTTTTTCGGCTGGCGGTGTTTTTTAAAATATCAAAATGAAACCTTTTATTGAAAAACAGATACTTTAGGCTGATAAGTACCATGGATTATGGTACTTATCAGCCTCATGGCCCATAGATGTGAAAGATTACTTATTAATACCCCGTAAGCTTACATTTCAATTATGTTAGTACTCCACTCATCCATCGGAGGGCAAATATACTTACGTACAATAGCTAAACAATCTATTAATAGTATAATACGAATAACGCTGTCGTTATCACTGTACGTCGTTAATTTTAACGAGCAAAACATTTACTTAAACAATTAAAAATGACATAATATCTACATGTTTGCTTAACATCACTGTTATTATGAGAGTTTGCAATAGGAACGAACGTAAACGGAAAAAATTCATATCTGCATGCGACTATTGTTTCGTTTTCATTTATTATTGTTTATAATTACACATCTACAGCATTCAATTGAATCTTAAAACATTTCCAGTTGACAATCGTAAAAAAAGAAAATATTTTCAATTTTACAACATCATCATCATAAAAAAATAAAATAAAAACAATCCGCTTGTTTTAATAGTAATAAAAAATACGGAAACATAATAATTAATTCCCAATGGCAATTTTAAAAAAAAATATATATAAATATAAACAATTTTTCAATTCTAACAGAAAATTCATATCTCGATTAATAACAATAAATTTATTGTTGTTTTTGTTATGTTCAAATCTTAATTTGGCTTATGAGAAATAAATAAATAAGAAATAAACAATTTACACAGTGAAATAAAATTTTATATTTATTTATTGCAATGATGATAATAAATTTTCTGCAAACATATAAAAAAAAAATCAATTTTAAAAACTTTATTACGATTGGTAATCATGCCGCACTGATGACCTATAAGAAATGATGATAGCTTATGGTGTGCTTTCGAAAGTCTTTATAATGTTTACTGTCGTTTATTTGTGCTAGCAATGCATCATCATTTTTTTAATCGATTGTAGTTTTTATTTTACTGTGCAATAAGATATCGATATTCGATATATCGTCAAAATGAATAGACGTATTTTTGATAGCTATAATTTGTTTTTTTAAAATAATTATAATTACAAAAAGTGTAGTCATTAACCATCTCAAATAACTCGACAAAGTTTTTTTTTTGTTTTGTTTTACTTTAACTAAAAGTGCAGTGTTCGTAAAAAAACTATTGTGCATATAAGTTTTATAGTGAAGTGTGAAAATTTAATGATAATGACCTAGAACTTGGGTCATTATACTTGGTCTGCGTCTGCACCAAATTGGTCGTCAGTACTTAAAGTCTGGCCATGCAGGAAAATTCACCTTCATCGATGTTTGACCCCATGGATTCGGTGAAGGGTCCATCATTACAACACATAAATGCTAACGCCGTCGGCTCGGGCAACTCTATGAGCACAAGCGACAATCCATTTAAAATAGGTAAACCAATCATGAGATCTCCTATAAGGCCACGAAGTTTCTCTGTAGAAAACTTAGCCAAAGAAGAGTAACAGCAGTTCCCAACAAATATCAGGGAATGATTTAAATGAGAAAATAATAATATCATTACAATTAGCTGAATTAAGGGAAGCACGAAATGAAATCCATCGATTAAAACTAATGATAGATCAAAGTCACCCACCAACAAATGATTTTACTATACCTGATTCGAGCGAAGGAGAGGAAATAGTAGCACACGAAACAGCATGGCTACTACCAAAATCCAAAAAGAGGAAGCGAATATCAGAAAAATGTAATCAAGCTGGTACTTCATCAGATAAAACTGAAAAAGATCCAGCTCAAAAAACCAAACTCAGCCCGAAAAAAACATCTTATCAGCAAAGTATGTACAATTCCACAAGATTCAATAACCTAGAAAAGGTAAACAAATTCCGCCTCCTGTAGTACTTAGCAATGTGACAAATTACTCCGACATTTACAAGTCATTACAGGATAACAGCATCAATTTCCAAGCCAAATTGATGAACAACAAGCAACTGAAAATAAATGTAGTCACCGAGACAGATTATAGAAATCTAACAGAATACCTAAACGGTTCGCAGCAACAGTGGCATTCTTATGAAAATAAACATACACGACCGATAAGGGTTATGGTTAGAAATTTGCACCAATCATGCGACCCAGAAGATATTAAGAGAGTGAAAGAGGTTTTAAAATCCTTGATGTCGTCAACAAAATTAAAAAGACTAAGCAAGGGGATGAAGAACTAAGAATTCCACTGCCGTTATTTATGCTGATCTTCGATAACAAAGAAGATATTCAAAAAATTTATGAAATAAAACATATGTGCCATATGGGTGTAAAAATTGAAGCGGTTAGAAGTAACCGTACAATTCTGCAATGTAAACGTTGTCAGCGATATGGCCATACTCAAAGGTTCTGCCAACACGAACCTAGATGTGTTAAATGTTCTGAGAAACATTTAACTATTTCTTGTGAGAAACCCAAGAATACTGCAGCAAAGTGTTCAAACTGTGCACAAGCCCATCCTGCAAATTACTGAGGATGCCTGGTAGCGAGAGAACTTCAAAAAAGAAGAAATAATCTAAGTAAATCAACGAATTTACAAAAAAGTCAACCATCAGAATCGTTTAGTCATCATGTAAAAGGTGGTTTATCATATGCGCAAGTAGCTGAGACAGGAAAGGTCAGTTCCGGACCAAATTTGAACCCTACTCATTCGAATACTATGATGGAAATGATGCAAAATGTTATGAATGCCATAAACAACCTTTCTGAAAGACTAAAAAGAGTGGAGCAGAGAAATTCTGCTTTATTATACTAATCAACTCTCTCAAAATGATATACCAAGAAAACCTGAGAATTGCTACTTGGAATGCTAACGGTATTAAAAATAAAAAGCATGAACTAGAAGCGTTTTTAAAAATGCAAAATATCGATGTGTGTCTGATATCTGAGACCCACTCCACCAGGCAATCTTACCTTAAAATTCACGGTTACCAACTTTATGAAACAATTCATCCGGATAACCAAGCAAGAGGTGGAACTGCTGTTATAATAAAAAACTATATTAAACACCGTGAATGCCAGCATTATCACTTACCCGAAACCCAGCTTACCATAGTAGAAATTACATCTACCAAGCAACGCCTTCAGATAGGATCAGTGTATTGTCCACCAAGATATAACCTGAAGAAACCGAACTATTTGAATATCCTACAACAGTTCGATGGTAGATTTATACTAGGGGGTGATTTTAATGCAAAGCATGTTGATTTTGGCTTTAGGCTTACAACAACCAAAGGTAACGAACTTAAAAATGCAATAGTAGAAATGGGATGTAACGTCCATTCCACTGGCAAGCCAACATATTGGCCCACGGATGCAGGTAAAACTCCTGATCTACTGGATTTCTTTATATCAAAACAAGTTTCATCAAATTTTATTGAAGTAGAGGATAATTCAGATATGGACTCTGATCACTCTGCAGTGATACTTTCCTTAAGCGACAAGATAATTAGAAAGGAAACGAGACCAACTCTTGCCAATAAAACAACTGATTGGGCGAGCTTCAGATCTGAAGTAGAAAACAAGATTAACTTACAAACACGACTAAAAACTATTCAGGATCTAGAAGAAGAGGTAGAAAAATTCACCGATATCATTCAGATTACCGCTTCGAATAATACTAATGGAACAGTATCCAAAAGCCATTGGTAAAAGTTACCCAAGAGAAATTCGGAATCTTGTCTTAGACAAAAAAGAAAAGCTAGGAGAAAATGGCAACAAACAAGGAGTCAATCTGATAAGACGATTCTTAATAATAAATCACAACAGCTTAAGCGAGAAATTCAGAAGCAAAATGAAGAATCGTTTTCTTTGTATCTGGGAAAATTGACCGCTGATGAAGATACGAACTACTCACTATGGAAGGCAACTAAAAGTATAAAACCCCAATTACGCAAATCCCTCCTATTAAAAGAAATGATGGCTCGTGGGCTAGGGATAACAAAGCAAAAGCTGAATAGTTTGCTAACCATTTGGCTGATATTTTCAAACCGAATGAGATTGAATCGGATATTATAATCGAAAATGAAAGCAGCAATTATGAGGGTGGAATTCCTCTAACAACCCAAAAAGAAGTTACCAGTGAAATACAATTCAATCTAAAGTCAGCAAAGGCACCTGGATATGACCTTATAACGGGAGAAATTTTAAAGCAACTGTCAAAGAAAGCTATCGCTAAACTAACATACTTGTTCAATACTGTTATTAGATTAAGACATGTTCCTTCGGCCTGGAAAGTTGCGGAAGTTATTATGTTACCGAAACCAGGTAAACCCCCTAATGAAGCTAAATCGTATCGTCCGATATCACTGCTCCCTATCATTTCAAAGCTAATGGAGAGACTACTCTTGAAGAGAATGAAGCCAATAATAGAAAGTAGAGACCTAATACCGGGTAACCAATTTGGGTATAGATGCAAACATTCTACAGTTGATCAGGTTCGCACAGAATAACAGACATTATAGAAAAGGCGTTAGAAGAAAAACCAATTTGTTCGACCTTATTTCTGGATGTGGCAGTAACTTCCGATAAGGTATGGCACGAAGGTTTAATACATAAACTTAATGCTATGCTTCCGGGGCCATATATTGATCTTTTGAGATCATATTTATCTGAAAGGCTTTTTAGAGTAAGACAAGATGATGAGTATTCTGAACTGAGAGAGATAAGGGCAGGTGTTTCACAAGGCAGCGTTCTAGGTCCAGTCCTTTACCTACTATATACAAGTGATATACCACAGCCCGACCACGTAAGCATAGCAACGTTTGCTGACGACACCGCGATACTATCAACAGAGAAAACTGTGGAAGAAGCGACGAATAAACTTCAATGTGCAATTGATGAAATTCGCCAGTGGACCAAGCGATGGAAAATCAAACTTAATGAATTAAAATCTGCCCATGTCAACTTTACGAATAAATCATTGGTTAATCCGCCGACAATCAGCTTAAACGATGTGATGGTTCCGAACATGAACTCTGCTAAATACTTGGGTATGACTCTGGATGTTAAACTTAAATGGAAAGAGCATGTGAAGAAGAAAAGAAAAGAGCTTGATCTTAAATATAGACAATTGTACTGGCTAATTGGGCGAAGGTCAAAATTAAGCATATGCAACAAAATACTGATTTACAATCAGGTTCTTAAGCCGATTTGGCTATATGGCATTCAGCTTTGGACTGTACTAAAAATACTAACATTAAACTTAAACAAAACTTTCAGAATAAGGTACTTCGGAGTATAGTCAATGCACCCTGGTACATTCGTAATAGTGATTTGCATCGTGATTTGGAGATTCCAGATATAAAACTCGAAATAAAACGATTTGCATCGAAGCATGAATCAAGACTAATGGAACATGTCAATGCGGAAGCCTCTCGGCTACTGGATAATGAACATTTGGTTAGGAGACTTAAAAGAACCAAACCCTTCGAGCTCGTTAGTATGTGAGCAGCTACCTACCAACGAACAGGCACTGTGCATCGCTGGATCAACAGTGACCACATTATAATTTAGTTTGTAAGAATTCAGATGTAAATTGATGGTTAGTCTGGAAAGACTAGTTTCAATAATATAATAAAAAATAAAAAAAAAACTGTGCAATAAGATAAATAAGGTAATGTAACACCTCCCTTTTGAGGTACCAGGAAAGCAGAGAGTTACATAAATGCATTAGATACATAATTGGTACGAATCGTTGGCTTTACTCACTCTTAAATACAGTTCGGTGTGTAAATTACAAGATGTAGTTTACACGGTTGTTTACATGTAAAAAATATGTAATTTACATAACGTTTTTGAAGTAAAATTTCATTATGCACGCTTGACTTGGGGAATAAGCTGGTGAATGCGTAACGAGGGCGTTACGAAAAGAGTGATCAGACGAGGCGAATGATCTATCATTACCATGAATAATAAAAACAATAAACGCAAAACGAAATCATTTTCCTTTAGCATCAGCATGTGCCA
Organism: Tipula lateralis; assembly: GCA_963932295.1. Lineage (NCBI taxonomy): Eukaryota > Metazoa > Arthropoda > Insecta > Diptera > Tipulidae > Tipula > Tipula lateralis. The sequence continues at coordinate 150,068,066 of OZ010737.1, read as the reverse complement.
TGACAATTCATTAATCAAACATCCTAACAAGATGAATTTTACCGACTATCGTTGAATACATTGTCAACAATAGGAAGAACAATTCTTGATTTCATAACTGACAGAAAAAAGTTTTCCTGAAAGTTCATGGCTACTTCCAATTGTCAAAGTCTCAGAATACACGTGTCGGACTTGAGCAATCCCACAATTAATACAAGCAGTATTTTGTTTATCTCAGAAACCTGGTTAAATGATGAGAAAAATGCTACCAACCCGATTGTGTTGCGAAATTTAAGTGTAAAAATTTTAGATGAGCATGAGTTGCAATTTATGAGAAATCATATGAATAATAACCGAAATGAGCCTACCACAAGATATGGAACAACAATCGGTACAGGTTTGTCTAGACATCTTTCTAATTATCATTCGAAAACATATGTAACATATCTTTTTTCTCATACCATAAGCCTATTGTCTCGGTGTTATAATCAACCACAGTAATTACTGGAGGTCTATTATACAATAAATCCAAGTCGGAGTTTTGCGTTGACGATTAAACATATGATATCACAATCAACAAAAATCACTATCGAATCGGATATTTTCCGAGCGCACAAGGCAAAATTCGACTGCTTTTTAGCTGTCGTATTTTCTCTTCGATTAATCGTATATTGGCTGACATTTGATAAAAAATTATCGCAATTTCAAGAATTGATATTCTTTGTTCGGATCGGATTTTTCCGTTAACGGAACATTAACGGAAAAATACTACTCGGATTTATTTCATAATAGACCTACTGATGTATCTGATAATGAAATTAATGAATAAAAAAACATTCAAACTATCTTTAATCGATCATATTTTTATGTGGCAGAGTATTTTATGTGACAAATTAGATTTCCACTTTGACCCAACAGAAAGAAGTAGTGTCATAAGAGATTATCAGTTTATGTGTCAAAAGAGACTTTTGGAGTTTGCCAATATCTAGATGTATCACGCTATATATTACCAAGAATTTAATCTTTCATTCTTTAGTCCTAAAAATGGTCAATATGAACTTGGATCGCAACTCATAAATTCGAATGAGGCGGAAAAAGCAAAAATATGAGGCCCTTTTTAGAGAAAAATCCTTAAAATTATAGTAGCTTTGTAGCAGTATACGATCAAGCAGTATTACCTTGTCCTCGGAGAGACGTGTGCTTATTTTATTGTTTATTTATTTTTTCCTTTATCTCCATTCTTAGGAGCATAGGGCGTCTACTATATTGGACCATCAAACTCTATTTGGGACTATTCTTCATCCTTTTTCCTTGCGGATTCCAATCCAGCGATAACCTGGTTATGTCATTTGGCGTCTTTCCCAGCGTGGGTCCTATCCATCTCCAATTCCGCTTCATGATCTTTTTCTCAATGTCCACTTGGTTTATTTGTCGCAGTAATTCTTCATTTGCGAGCTTATTTTGCCAGAAGCATTTGACCAATCGCCTTAGGCATTTATTACAAAAAATTGGTGTCTTCATGTGATTTTCTCCGTATGTTTCCATGTAGCACAGCCATACAGCAGTACTGACTTTACAAAAGCATTGAACATTCGTATCTTGGAGTTTCTTAGCAGAACGGATGCATTCCACGTCTTATGGAGCATGTTGAAAGTATTTCTCGCTTTGTTGATGCGTTGGTTAAAGTTTTCTTCCGTCACACGTGCTCTTGATACGGTACAGCCAAGGTATACGAATTTTTCAACATCTTTTATTGTGTCTTGGTTGATGCGAAGTGGTGTACTAATGCTTGTATTCAGTCTCAGGGCCTTTGTTTTCCTTATAGTCATCTTGAGCCCGACATCTTGTGCTATTTCTGATTACATTTGTAGCTTTTGCTGCATGTCTGTGTATTTGTGTGTTAGCAGGCATATATCATGTAGTCGAGATCATTGAGTTTTCTAATTGAATCCCACTGAATTTCGTAAGGTAATGCGATGTCAAGCTAACGCATGACATTATCCAGTACTATGAGGAACAGTAGTGGAGATAGTACACATTCTTGTCTAACTCCTCGTGTATTGTAGTATGTGCCACTATGCTAACCTTTTTATTGCACTTTATTTTCAGCGATGGAATCGAGTGCGCGTTCAAAGTCCACGAAGAGTAGATATAGTGGTGAGTTCCACGGTACCGCGTTCGAATCCCAATCCGAGGCAAGATGTAAAAAGGGATGTTTCACCATCGATCTTTTGGGAGGTGCGTTCAGTGTTGTGAATGAACACATCTGGATCCCCTGTCGCGTTTAGAATCCATGGGCCGCCCCACCGTCCATGTCAATACTTTAGACTGACATGGAGATATGCAATGCGCATATGGTTCTACGTATATCGGACCTATAGCCGTTGTGGCGACTCACGTATTGCAAGCTTTAAATTGCAATTCGCTCACCACCACATACACATTTGGTTTAAGCATAAGATATCTCTTTGCGTAACACATTTTCATTTTGCCACCTAGCGAATTAGCCTGGACACAAAGTGTAATCAACAAGAACTCTACTTTGTGATATTTGCTCCATCTCGCTAGCATTATTTTTCTCAACTCAAACTTGGGTGATCTCGGTATTTCCATCTCGCGTTCAATAGAGGGCGAAACTCAAATAAACAAATAATCAACACGAAAACAAAAAATCGGGTTTAAATATGATTTTTTGTTATTATTAATTTTTTGGACTCGCATCAAGCAAGTAGTGGTGGATGATAAATAAAGTGAACAATTTTGTGAACAAAAAGAAAATTAAATATATTTATAAGTTAACAAATTATAACTTAATAAATAACAATTTGTGTATTTAATAATTGTGAAGCTACATAACAAACATAAACTCTATAATAAACCACGGAACAACATTTATATTGGTGACCTCGACACCCGTTTTTACGGGACAAGGAGTTTATCGCAGTGCAATTAACCCAAATAAAACTTGGTGCGGTATGAATTCTGTAAACCCGTACCAAGTGCAGGGTATGTAAAAATTTGTTTTTAAGCAACTCACAAAAATTTAAACAAAATATTTTTTTTTGTTTTACGTTTTTTCCTCGCAACGCAACCATTCGTTGATTACAACATTCAACCAATGAAAATTGGGTTGTGTCCAACACAAGAAAACATATAAAAAAAAACGCCATCACCGCATGGACAATATTCATCATCATCACTATATCAAGCAACGGGACCTGTAAGACATTATAAAAAGGAAACATCATCACCATATCGGAGCAACGGGATCAATAATATACATCTTCAAGGAAACACCATTAACATCATCGTCAACAGCAGCAGTACAAAATACGCTAAGTGTGGAAATTTTATTTTTCAATTTTCTTAATTTACATTTATACATTTTCAATAGTATTGAAGATTTATTTTTTTTTTCCTCTCACACAATCAATTTCACACTTATATTTTAAAATTTTTTTATATTATATTTATTGTTTAAAATCTGAATAATTGTAAATTATTCACCACTGCTCGGTTACATTACGCGATTCAAGAAGAAAAGTTTTTCTCAAATAATTTTGTTTTCGTGGGGCATTTATTATAAAAAAATCATTTTTCTCTCTCTCTCTCTCCCACATTGGGTGAACTGTCCACGAGTTTGTGGAGTTTTGGTAAAATTGTGAGTGTATTCAGTTTGTTCATAAGCTTTTGATTATTCGTATACGTTGCGCGATTCTATCACTAAGTATTCGAAAACTACAGAAATGGGCAACGGGAACGATCAGCCAACTACTAATAATCAACAGGAAGACACGAACATGGATACCAATGAACAAAAACACTTGGAGGTATCAGCCGCAAGTAGTTTAATCAAATTACAACCATTTTGGCCGCACAAAGCTCAAAATTGGTTCTTGCTGGCCGAAATACAATTCGACCTTCAAGCAATTAGAACAGAGAAGCAAAAATATTTGCACACGCTTTCGTCACTGTCGCCAGAGACATGCGACAGTATCTCTGATTTCCTTGCAAACCCACCGACCACAGACCAATATGTATCACTTTAACGATTGTTGTTGGAACGATTAGCGCCGTCGTTTGAGAGGCAGTTAGAAGCCCTCATCACGGACCAGGGGATTGGCGACCGTAAACCTTCCGAGGCGCTGAGACGGATCCGTACACTTGCGGGCAATAATTTCACAGACAAGATCATAAGATCACTGTGGATCAAAAAGATGCCCGAACTAATTAGATTAGCTCTTGTCGCTCAACCGGATACTATACAGGTCGAAACGCTAGCAAAAACAGCGGACAAGATGTACGAGGTCATTAACATCGGCCAACAACAACCAAGCATATCACAAGTTTCTTTTCGGGAGTCCCGACCTACTGTTCGTACAAACCAGGTTGCATCAACGAGTAAAAATAGTGGCTCGCTCGAATCCAGGCTTACTCGGCTCGAGGCCAAATTGAGTGGCTTACTTCGAGACCGAAGCAACTCGAATGTGAGACGAGGACCATCACATTCTAGAGCACGAGCACGCAGCTCCAGCAATTACTCTCGTCGTCACGGCAGATGCTGGTACCATACCAAATTTGGTAAAGCTGCTAAAAACTGCATCCAACCGTGCAATTTCACGTCGGTACAACAATCATTGGCTCACAACATCAACAAGATGGATGTATGTGAAAACCAATCAAAAAACATATAAGTCACTGGGACGGGACCCAAATCACAAACACCCAAAACACGTCTCGGTTATTCGCATTCGATCGAATAAAACGAATTACTTATTTAGTCGACACTGGCGCTGACCTTTCGGTTATTCCAGTTTTCAATTATAAAAACGAATTTAGTGTATTTAAACGAAATTCGGATCTAGTACTATCGGCCGCCAATGGCACAACCATCCACACTTATGGCACCAAGTTGCTGCAGGTGGACCTCGGGCTTAAGCGAACTTTCACACATGCATTTATACTTGCTGCTGTGAATCGCCCGATCATTGGCGCCGACTTTTTATGCAAATTCGGACTTTTAGTTGACCTCAGAAATAAACGGCTGATTGATTCAGCGACTAAGCTGTCAATCAATGCCACCATGGTTCGACTCGATACACCGACACCGATCCATTTTACGATCAACAACGGCTATGGCACTCTGCTGAAAAAGTTTCCACAACTCACAGCAGAACCAAATTACAAACTGCCAGTCCGACACAACGTGGTTCATCATATTGTAACAGCAGGCCATCTGCCTGTGGCAAGGCCACGTAGACTAGATCCAGTTCGTCATAAAGCTGCACTAACAGAATTTCAACATATGGTGGAACTAGGGATTTGTCGACCATCGGCATCCCCCGTTTCATGTCCATTACACATGGTGAAAAAGAAAGATCACGATTGGCGACCATGTGGGGATTACCGTCGGTTGAACACGGTCACAACACCTGATCGTTACCCGATTCCCCACATTCAAAATTTCTCCATGCACTTGCATGGTTGCAAAATTTTTTCGAAAATCGATCTTGTCAGAGCCTATCATTTAATTCCCGTAGCTGCTGAAGACGTACATAAAACGGCAATTACGACCCCATTCGGCCTTTTCGAATTTACTCGAATGCCATTCGGTCTACGCAATGCCGCACAAACATTTCAGCGATTCATGAATCAAGTTGTTCACGATCTTGATTTCGTTTTTGTCTACATTGACGACATTCTTGTGGCATCACAATCTGAGGAACAACACAAGCTTCACTTAGAAAAACTATTCCTAAAGTTGACAGAGTTTGATGTTCATATCAACAGTTCTAAATGCGTTTTCGGCGTATCAACTCTTGATTTCCTCAGCCACAAGATAACCCCTAATGGTATTTTGCCGTCAGAAGAACGAATTAACGCCATTAGGGAATTCCCAGCTCCTAGCTCAATAAAGCACATTCAGCGATTCATCGGCATGGTAAATTACTACCACCGATTTATACCGAAGCTTGCTGAAATACTCGCACCAGTTCACAGCCACCTGGCAGTACTTCTACGTAAGCCCAAAACAGCTAAGAATTTTTCTTGGCCCGACGAATGTCAACTAGCATTCACGTCGCTTAAGGCCGAACTTGCGAAGACAACACTTCTACATCATCCACTAAGCGACTCAAAGCTTAGTATTACAACCGACGCGTCAAACACAGCTGTCGGCGCTGTTCTACAACAGTACGTTAATAAGTGTTGGGAGCCTTTGGGATTCTTTTCTAAGAAACTCTCGGATGCCGAAAAGAAATATTCCGCATTCGATCGGGAATTACTGGCAATATATCTAGCGATAAAACACTTCAGATATTTTGTTGAAGGTCGGGACTTTACAATTTACACCGACCACAAACCTCTGACTAGAGCAATTCAATCTAAAACTGAACGTAATCCAAGGCAATCTCGCCACTTGGATTATATTAGTCAATTTACCACTGACATTCAGCATGTTTACGGGCAAGACAACGTTGTCGCGGACACATTATCCCGCACAACCGACAACGAACTGGCCACAGTCGAGAATCACTTCGACTTAAAAACAATCGTCGATTCACAACAAGCTGACCTAGAACTTCAGAATTTACTTTCTGGTTCCAAATGTCGCAATAGTTCATCACTGCAACTAGCGCTTGTCAAACTACCCGGCCTTGAAATCTTCTGCGAAATATCTACGGGCTACAATCGCCCGTACATCGCAGAACCACTACGCCGGGCTATCTTCGACGCATTACATAATATATCACATCCTGGTGTCCGAGCTACTCGTAAATTGGTTACTGCTCGTTATTTTTGGCCCAGTATAAACAAAGACGTAAGCCACTGGGCTCAGTCTTGTTTATCCTGCCAACGTGCTAAAATCCATCGGCACACAAAATCACCCCATGGACAATTCGAAATTCCATCTGGTCGATTCGAGCATATCCATATAGATATCGTAGGACCACTTCCTCCATCTAATGGTTACTCTTATATTCTCACCTGTGTCGATCGCTTCACTCGCTGGCCCGAAGCTTACTGCATGACAAATATGTCAGCTGCAACCATTGCCACAACATTTGTCAATAATTATGTTTCACGATTCGGCGTGCCCCTTAATATAACAACTGATCAAGGAACGCAATTTGAGTCGAAACTTTTCACTGAGTTAACAAAACTCCTTGGCTCAACTCGTATACGTACAACGGCTTATCATCCACAAGCCAATGGCATGGTCGAACGCTTCCACCGGCAACTCAAAGCAGCGTTAATGGCCAGAAGCAATACAATTCATTGGAGCTCAGAACTACCGATCGTTTTACTCGGTATCCGAGCAACAGTGAAAGAAGATCTGAAGTGCTCACCTGCTGAAATGGTTTATGGACAAACCATCAAGCTACCAGGTGAGTTTTTCGTCGAAAATCCTCTTTCACCTTTACCAACTAGCGACACAGTCGTCGACCAACTGCGACAAACCATGCAGGATCTTGTTCCGAAATCACCACGTCAGTCTAAACATGACGATGTTTTTGTGCCAAAGTCACTTGCCACTTGTGATTTTGTGTTCGTAAGAACAGACAAGGTTCGCACGGGATTATCTCCTCCCTACGAAGGTCCATTTAAAGTCATTAGACGCCTTCGAAAACAATTCACCGTGTCAATTAATGGAAAAAATCAAACCATTTCAATTGACCGGCTTAAACCGGCTTACGGCATACTATGTTCAACTGATCAAATATCAGTTCGGAAACCGCATAAAACTGTTCGTATCGCAGCCAATCACACTGTGTTCTCTTAGGGAGGAGGACTCACTTGCGGGGGAGTCCTGTGGCGACTCACGTATTGCAAGCTTTAAATTGCAATTCGCTCACCACCACATACACATTTGGTTTAAGCATAAGATATCTCTTTGCGTAACACATTTTCATTTTGCCACCTAGCGAATTAGCCTGGACACAAAGTGTAATCAACAAGAACTCTACTTTGTGATATTTGCTCCATCTCGCTAGCATTATTTTTCTCAACTCAAACTTGGGTGATCTCGGTATTTCCATCTCGCGTTCAATAGAGGGCGAAACTCAAATAAACAAATAATCAACACGAAAACAAAAAATCGGGTTTAAATATGATTTTTTGTTATTATTAATTTTTTGGACTCGCATCAAGCAAGTAGTGGTGGATGATAAATAAAGTGAACAATTTTGTGAACAAAAAGAAAATTAAATATATTTATAAGTTAACAAATTATAACTTAATAAATAACAATTTGTGTATTTAATAATTGTGAAGCTACATAACAAACATAAACTCTATAATAAACCACGGAACAACATTTATACCGTACATAAAGTGGTATTACAACGGACCATCGCCGGTCTAAGTGTGCGGTAGCAGCCACCCAACAAACAAAAAATGAAATCTCGCTAAACATAAGTCCCAAAACTGAATTTCAGTAAAAATCTCGTTTTCCTGAAAAAACGGTGTTTTTCCTCAAAAATACTATTACATTTTTTTGTTTCAATTAAAAAAATGACATTTAAAATTTCAGTCGTGCATGAACGCCGCCCACCGGCCTTCTTCCACAATTGGGATTTTAAATGTAACAAATGTGTTTACACTTATGTCAATTTTGTAAAAAATAGCGTAAATTACAAAATTATATGTAAAAAATGAAGACGTGAATTCGCAGTGCCATCTATTTTAAAATGTCAAAAATCTACCGACCTTGGTCATTAACAATTAACTTTTTAAGCGTATTTGTAAAATACAGTTAAATTGATTTTTAAGAGGATTAAGCAATTGGAATAAAATTAAATTAATCTGTTAGTAAAATTATTTTGACATTCAGTATGTAAAAAAATTGTACCCAGTTAATCATTGACAAATTCTATTCGTAAAGTATGTAGTTATAAACCTTTTTAACTTTTAATTACAATTGGATTTAATAACAGATTGCGCTTCAGTTATACAAAATAAAAACCGTTTGTTTACTAGTTTTTGACAAATAGACTGTAAAAAATTAAACTTACGTAAATAACAGGTTTTTGACATGTAAACACTGTGTAAATAACACAGTGTAATAGTGTAATTTACACGTCCATTGTTTACCAAGTGTCTTGGAAAACTTCCCTCACATCTGCAATGGACCAAAATGTTGAAGGAAATTTCGGTGCTGTAATTTTACCTTTCTTTCATGTTTCGAATTGTAATATAATTCTCTCGAAACTATTTTTATACTTTTTTCCGAAACACTGTATACAAACTGCTAAAATACGGTTGTATGTCTCCTGGTGAAAAAAAGCTGATCTTATGATAATTCGCATATTTATGTTAAATTCATCGTTGTTGCCATATTCAGTGGTTAGTTTTTCTTATTGGATCCGACTCCATAAGGTTTGCCCCAAATGGAATAGGCTGCGTCAAGAAAAATATTTTAGCGGTCTTTACGCTCGCTTTTTAAAATCTGATATAATTCGGAATAGAGTCAAATGTATGCCATTATTAGAAACGACCCGAAGAACTTAAAAAAAAATCACTGTATATTTAAGTGGTTTTACCTGTCTTGAAGCAATATATCAGCGCCACAATTGCTTCATTAATTTTGCCGTGGATTGTGCAAAAAGTTGGTGAAACAGAGCATCAATTGATTATTGAAACTTTTATCGGAAAGGATAAAATTTTCTCCTTCATCATTGCCACCTAACTTTATGCTTATTAAAATTTTCTCCATTTATATTTTTCCTCCATGTGAATTTTGTTTGGGAAATTAAAGAAACGTAGTAAAAATAAGATTTTTTCACTCAAAACCCATGTAGCTTCGTTTTTCTGAGTACGAACAAATTCCCCTCTCAAACACCAATTCGATCTCTAGTTGTCCAGACCAAGACGCAATTGATTTCAGTAGTGGCACCCACACGTTGGAAGGAGTAATGAGGTTCAAGTATCTTGAATCTATCATTACTCACGATGTAATGATAGATTCAACATACTTGAATCTCATTACTCCTTCATGATTATATTTTTAGAATGACTTCAAAAGTGAACTCTGACCTGGAAGCTTATATGTATATCACCTCTGTAACTACCGCTTACCACTAATAAGTTTTCGTCAAGTATTGTGTCAGTCGTAATTTGCATATGGCAATGAACAACTCCTACACCACAATAGATGGATCGATTGTGTGTGTCTATTTTATGTACTACGAAGCATGAACTTTCTGATCTTAGAATGAAAGATATCACTCGTTGCTTCAAAGAAAAGTTTGAACTAAACTGACAACAACAAACTAGTAACTGGTTTTTATTGGTGACAACGATGGTTTAGTTGATTATATCGAACTAGTTGATTGTTAAAATAGATAATAGACAGATAACACAAACCAGCTTAAGAGGTGGAGTGTTATTGAGCGTTTTGCCTTTAAGAGATCTAGCCTGTTACCAGATTAGTTAACTAATTAGATTTTGGTACTGCTTCATCAATCTCATTTATTGTCTTTAGAAAAGCTTTAAGCAACGATTTTCATTACTGTAGTCTTAAGACTAATTAATAACTTAATGCATCGGGAATTTAGCTGTCAACCGTTTACTATCTGGCATGTTAAGTTGGCTGACCAGATATATGATATAATTTTGAACACCAGGGTTATAGTATTTGTATAACTTTCATTTCCCGTTTCCACTAATTTTGGTTGAGGTTCATTGATAATGAACCTCAAGGTCAGTACTAACATCGTTTAACTGTTTCAGTGACTCACATTTCTATTGTTTACAACTTGCAGGTTATGTAAAGTGCTCTCCTGTGTCGCCGTTGTGGCTTGGATGACACTTTTCGTTGGGCGCCAGTCTACCAGCACGTGTTTCAGGCTTTTCTCTTGGTTTGAGCGAGTAGACTCGGGCGGAGTTAATCAATTCCATGCCTTGGAATTAAGTTAAAGTTAAATAAACGCTGTCGTTTATCCGCTGCAGCCCATTAATCGTAATCCTACACGCTATCGTACTGCACGCTGACGAACTTCTTTGTGGCGGAATGAATTATGCTGTTTTACTTATTCGTACCACCATTTATACCACATGTTTCGTTTACTCGAAGTTTGATGATCACACAAACCAAAATTTTTTAACAACTGTTCATGCTTCTCATTTATCATTTTATTTACACCGTTAACACATAAGAAAAACTTATTAAACCAAGAAAAAATAGAGAAACTCAAAACATTACAAATATCTTTTTTATCAATGATATTTACATTTATCTTCAATTATAATTTACGAGGTTAGATTATGCCTGTTTTTTTCTTGACCTCTCCACACCGTCAACAACGAAAACGAAAGTTAGTCTTGAACGCTACATAAAAAACCCACCATATTCCAAATACAAGATTTTCAAAATTTGCAATTTTCACTTTTATTTTTTTTTAAACTTAACACAAGGTGAGTCTGTACGCGATCACATATATCTCCCACCGTCATCCAGTTGTTTTATCACTCTATCGCCTTTGATGGTCCAAAACGTTCTCTCTATTTTTTGCCTTGTCACCTCCCTCGCTTTTCTTTATCTTCTCGCTCCTGGTTGGCGAACCGAGAACTTTTTAGCTCAGCGGCTCGAGATTTCGCGACATTTTGAAACTCCCGAATGTTTTTGTTTCGCACATCACCCCCGCCATCTATTTGAACGACTCCTTAATCGTGACAATTGATTCGTCTCTCTGCTATATGGGCACCTCCCGTGGTCTCTCACAACATATGTCACATGAAACAAATAAGTAACCAATTCATCAAATTATTATCGAGAACATTTGTTAGGTTCTATTTGTACTTTTAGCTGTTATACAGGTGAGCTTCGTATTTGGGTAAGGTAACATTTAGATGGCGGATAACAATATCAGGTGTCACCAATCAATTCTGCGTGGTGACTGAGTTTGCTCGGCCGAGTCCATTCTGTAATGGACGGTAATTGAACTTTTTGAGTATTTGAACTTTTTTCTTCGTTTTTAGTGTTATACCTTGTTGATAACTTGTTGGCGATGCAATCTTTTTATCACCTGAAGTTGTTTGGACATACGATGATACTTTTACGCCATTACAGCTAATTCGAGGACGTACGAATATAGGTCCGATTTTCCTAACCATCTGCACATTGCATAGCTCCATGCCAGCCTATAGTGCTGACATGGAAAATGGGTCTACTCATGAGTCCTGCACTCCTAAAGAGGGTCATAGTTGTGTTCTTTCCGACCACAGACCGTAATCTCATGGTGAAAAATCCCTTTTGCATCCTGCCCCTATTGGGAATCGAACCCGGTACCTCCCGCTCCAACTGCCGCAACTTTAACCACTGCGCCACCTGGGTGTTACCCATCTGGTTGATTGACGTCTGGTAAATTGTAAATTTACATAAAGTCAGAAATATTTATGTTTGGCACAGAAATGACACAAAAACAACTTCGAGGTTTTAGAAAAATAAATCGTTTAACACTTTAATTGTTTTAAAAGCTCGAAAATGATATAAAATCGTGGAAACAAAAGAATCTTGTAATACCCTAAAACATCGTTATAAATGTGCTTTGAAATACATAACTTAAATTAAGCTTTGCTTAAGTATGCAGAGATTATTGTTAATACTCTTGTTTTTATGTTCAGCTCGTGCTACAGAGATTTTATATAGTGAATTCATCTCGCGATATACATATCTCCTTAAAGATTTGCCAAAATATTTGAAGCTCGCGCGCCGTACATATTATTTTATAGCAGATTACCTGATTTCCAAATGTTTAATTTTGTATTTAAATTTAATTAGTTACGTATTAATCCAAATAATAAGTTTAATAAGCGACGCTGTAGGCGTGGATTATCGATACTAATACCAAAATGTATGTTCGAGAGATGAAAAACTTTATGGTTGTACATAAAGTTGTTGTAGTAGAAAATTAATCGAATTTTACCCTATGTGTGTATGTGTTAGTTGATGTTGTTAACAAAATTGTTCGTGTTTCCGTTTTACAAATAACAACAACAGCAACAACAACCAAAAAGCTCTGGAATATTACGCGCGCAGATCGGAAACGTGACATGGTAATAAATGGTTATTTAATTATTGTAAACATGACTTTATATATATTTATATGTAATATATTTTTGGGGAATGAAATTATGTTCGTGTTGTGTCGTCCAACATAAAAATGTTGATTTTTATATACACATTTTGCTATAATTTGATGATAGACGACGATTTTGTGCTGTAATTTTTGTGTACACTTCATTCATTGAAGAAAAAAAACCGAAATATATTGTCGATTTATGTTACCATGGATGGAACATTTTAATAACAATTTTTTTTTACATAAAAATTACTTAATTTTGAATGGAACTAAAATTGTACAAATAATTTTAATTTAAAAACCAATTTAATGGTAAAAAAAAATTTAATAAAATATTTTTTATTTTTTATTAAAATGTAATTGAAATTCGGTTAGATCTGATATACTACTACAGTTGTTGCAAAGTACATACATTGTTGGAGTATCCTGAGAATCAATACTAAATTTTTCTGGAGCTAGGAATTTTATCCTTAGATTGGATTTACAAAAAAACTCGAATTAATGTGATTTTAAATTATAGTTTTTGTGTTTTTTGCTATATACAAACAAACATTATACATAGATAGATGTAAATGTATAGGTGAGGTATTCGGATTCGAATTCAATTCGATTGGAATGAAAATTATTTTGCTTTTAGAATTTTCATTTATCGATATTGAAAAATTGGAACTAGGAAATGTAACGATTCGAAATTAAATGTTGATGATTGCAAGTTGATTTGTTTTCAGTTGTTCGTATGGTATTTAATCTACAGTTGGTTGCAAATAATCGTTCATTACTGTGTGAAGCTGTTTGGCGGAAACAATTTGGAACTAGTTGTCAGCTCCGTATCTTGCAGCTTCCACATGTGTTTGTGTTACCTCTTTGTAGTAACTATAAGTCGGGTTAAGGTGTCAACCGTACCTTGCCGATAACCAATCTGGCTGGGGGTTCAGTCTAAAACTGGCTCAGTCTTGAAAGGTGTATCCGGATACCAAGCGCCCTCCGGATCACGTAGCCTTATCTGTGCATCAGATCTCTGCACCGACGGATATTTTTTTCTCCACCACTCGTGGAAGTATTTTATGGATTATAAAAAAATTACTATTAATTAAGAGGAACCGAACAGAGCAACAAAGCCTAATAACTTCGAGGTACTTTCGGCTTCTCTAGGTAAAACATATCTCTGGTGACATCAATGGAACCTTTCACAGGTAACAACAATGCCCCAGCTGCTCGAACGCACAACCGTCGGGGGTGCAAGTAGTCAGAAGCTCTTCTGTAAGAAGATCTCAGGATGCCAGCGACGGAAAAGACAAGAACTGCAACGTTCACTTGTCGATTCTGACGGCAATACTCCCTCTTCCCTTTGAAGAAGAAACAAGTCTTGCTCGGAAAGTGATAAACACACCTTGTGCTTCTAAACATCCTTTAGCGCTTGAGGCCTGTGGTTTTTACAACGGCAAAACGATAGAACTCTTAAGTGAGTCCTTGAAGCTGTACCATCTCTACATTCCTAGGAGGAGCTGAGCTGAATTGTATCCAGTTCTGCGTCCTACTCAGGCTTGTGAGGGGTACAGTTTGTGTCCCAGGCCCGATTAAAGAACCTTCAGATTTTCTGAATGGACTAGAAAATCCCAACCTAGGACAAAAGACCAGTAAATGGAACATCTTTGCCCAAAAGAGGGAGCCGAAAGGCATACTTTCATCTTGGTCTAGATGAGCCATCTGTTCCAAGGCTGGAAGCACTTTGTTTTAAACCCTTCTTTGCTCTAAGTAGTGTCACAATAAATGTGACGCAAACCAAGCAGAGAACGGTCAAAGAAAAACTCTCATAGAACGACGTAATTTGATTCAGGAATCAGGACTCGTGGATTTACGGGGACAAAATCAAAGGACTCAATCCAGGGACCTCAGGCTCTCTCCTGGTTAGTGATACCTACTCGAGACTTAGAGCCTGTGTTTTTGTTAGTAATAACATGAACCACAGACTACTAAATGAAAGAACAGGGTATTCATCCTCCTACTCAAGAATTTATAAAAGCAGTAAAGTACGCAAAATGTAATGATATCAATGATTGCCGGATGCGATACCAACTAACATTACCTATGCTGGGGCAGCATCGATATTAATCCTAGAGGAATTTCCCCTCTTGGAATACCTATCCACGTCTGATCTAGCCATCGCAAATGTGGGCCATAGACCTACCTTTTTGACATCCTCAAGGGAAGAAGAAATTGACATTACTCTTGCCTCACGGAGTCTAAATGGAAAAGCCTTGTCTTGAATGGTCTTAGATGACGTTACTCTCTCTGACCATCGCTACATCTTTTTTTCTCTAACCAGCGATAAACCTGAAATTTGAGAATTTAGGAACCAAAGCAACACGGATTGGGAAGGTTTCAGAGTCCATCTCAACCAGTCACTTCTCTCTTCAGTAATGAAAATCAGAAAATGCGGGGGAATGGAAAGGGCAGCTGACAAACTTTAAGAAGCACTAATAACCGCTTAGGTCAAGGAGAATTACTGCAGACTTAGGTAGTGATACAACGACGGTGACCACCCGAAAGGGATATCCTCAGGATTCTGTCTCCGCTCTTGTGGTAAACTTACTCCTAGTCCAACTAAACGACAACGGATTTTTCTGCCTACCATAAATAAACGGATGTAATATGTGATCGCATGCAAACTGCGATAAACATAGTTGTAACCTGGTGTAGTGACCATGGTCTATCAGTTAATCCTAGGAAAACTAAAATTGTTCTTTTGACTATACGTAGGAGTCTTGGCAACTTTAGTCTTCCAAAATTTGGGGTGTGATCCTACTTCCTTCGGAAGTGAAGTATCTGAGGAACTAGTTAGATACTAAGATTACTTGGAAAAAACATATAGAAGAGAAATGCAACAAAGTCTGCCAATTTTTTTGGAGATGGAAACAGTCAAAATCATGGGGGTAAATCAAGGGGCCTGAAACCTAGACGCGTGTAATGGCTATACGTTTCAGTGATCATACCCATAGTCTCGTTTGCCGTATTCATTTGGTGGCCTAGAACAATGAGTGAGATTGGAAGGAAACCTCTTAACCGCCTTCAAAGACTTGTTTGTCTTGGTATAATAGGAGCTATACACACCACTTCTCCTGCAGCTCTTGAGTTTGCTGTGGATCTGCTGCCGTTTGAACTTTGGATTAGAAGGTTTGCAGCGCAAACAGCCGCTCGCCTACAATACAAAGACAATCTAGCCCTTCGCGACACTGTCAAATATGGAGAGAGGTGGGCCGGTAAAACTACCCACATGCCCTCAGACATTATGGTGATGAAGTACGTCTTCGGGAAATTGTTTCATGTAACTTTTTTTTTAAATCACATGGGACTATAACAGCCCATCCTACCCCTCCGGCAACGATATGTTAGTCTTTACTGACGGATCAGCATGCTGTAATCTAACTGGTGCTGGGTTATACATACGAAATCCTAAGGTTGAATTATCTATCCCGCTTGGTAGGTACGCTACTGTTTTTCAGGCAGAAATTGCTGCAATTCTGAAAGCAGCACTCTTTGCAAAAGGAATAAATTGCAGAAATCGTCGTATCTGCATTCTTTCTGACAGCCAGGCTGCCTTAAAGGCAATTGGTTTCAATACTGTTTCATCGAAACTTGTTTTGGAAACCATAAGTGCCTTAGATCGACTAGGCAGGCTAAATAACATTAGACTTCACTCTAGCATACTCAGTCACTGGGAAATATTGGGGATATATTGACTAGGAGTGACGTCACTATCCTTTAAACAAAATATTGACTCTCACTTTATAGATCTGCACCAAAAGAGATGGTATAATATCATCTTATGTCGTTGATCCAAAATCTACTTTCGATCAGTAAACCAGCAAAGATCCCAGTCTTTCTTAAATTATGGTAGAAGCACTTTAAGGATCTGGCTGGGCATTCTCACGGGGCATTGCTCCTTGAATCGTCATATGTTGCAAATGAAAATTCGAAACATCTCATACTGCAAACAGTGTGGGGACGGGGATAAAGACACGGTTAAGCTTTCTTGTACTCCTGTTCTTCATACTCTTCTGCATGCAAGACTGCACTGTTTCGGTTCACAATTCCTATTTGAGGACCTTGAAGATTGCTTGGACTTCATTAGAAAAACAAACAGATTCCGGGACTGAGAGTGTACGTCTGGAAAGGGATGTCACAAAGGCCAATTCAGCCTGAGTGACTAGGAAAAAAAAAACAATTTAAATTTCATTTATTTATGATTTTGTTTTAGAGGTTCATCTTTTGTTTTACTGGCCATGTTGTTTCAGGACAAGAACTAAGTAAACAGTTAAAATTGCAGAAAGGGGTAGCAAATTAATGGAAAAGGGTAACAAATGAAGCAGTTAATATTGAAGGCGTTAAATTAGAAAATTCATTACATGGTAATGGCATTCAGTTTCCACTGTTTCAAAAAACGTTATAGCAAGATAAATCAGTAAACGAACTTTTTCCAAAACACTTAATAAAGGTAGTTTTCAAAGATAGATAACCAGAAGAATGATTAACACCCTTATTCCCATAATCGTGTCGTTTTATTCGCCGTGACAGTGATGCAACAACTTAAATTTAAAATCAGTCTTCTTTTGGCTGTCTGAGTTGACGTGACGTGACAAATATCAAAATCTGAATTGATCGAGCTACACCGATAATTTTCTTAATATTTGTCAATTATAATATATTGGTGTCAAGAAAGTTTTTCTCCTCCCATTGTGTCGTCTAAAAATTTCGCACGACTATTTATATCACCTCAGGTGACTAGCAGAATAGCATGCTTGTTACCTCAATCGACATGTGGCACTTCAATTGACTAAGTGAATACAAAAAAAAATTGTTTTCGTAAGAAACGACAGGTAACGGGACTGAGGGAAAAGAGTAATTAGTTTGCTGTATGTAAACAAATCTTTCGAACTTCCGATTATTAATCTGGCGAATATGCATAACAGTGAGAAGTTTATGTTTAACGGTTGTATTTCTTTACAATGGTGTTAAAGATTTGGTAATTTTTCCTGGCATGGTTAATTTACATATTTTTGTAGTGAAAATCTCTTCGGAGGTAACATTTTACTTTTTCTTTTATTGTTGATTATATCTTCGATTGTTAGAAACATGACAAAGCCACTGGGCGCCAAATTGGAGAAGCAAGGCTTGTTTGATGTTTTTATCGCGATGATTTTCTGTTTTGGGTTCTTTCCTCTCAATTTGTTGAAAACCTCGGGCAGAATTGACTGTATAATATGAAGTCAAAAGCCACGTCACCAATTATCGTAGAAATACACGCTACCATTTGCTCCCCAACCATCGAGCTCGCACAATTTTCTTGGATTTCTTCGAATTCGAAGTACCTCCAACAAATTTGACAAGCATTTGGCGTTTTCAATCTACACAAAAAATTGTTTGTCTTTCAACAAATGTGAAATCCAATGTGCACATAGCTTCAGAACCTTTAACGGATCATGTACGATCGTATGTACACTGGTGTTACAAATGTCTATAGGCATGCCTCCATTCCACGATAAGTCACATGACGATCCTCTTCAATCAGTTTTCTCACTGAATTTTTTTAATAGCCATAAATACTGCTTCATCGTCAAAAGTTGAACGGCGTGATTAAAACCGATGTTTGAATAAGCCTCACACGATTCACACGGCAGCTGTCGTATTAGTAAGTATCTCCATGTCTTCTTTTCATACTTTAAGTTAAAAACTTAGCTATGAGATTTATTAGTTCCGTCTGGTTTGACATTCAATTATAGTTATCACACACATTTTAATAACCCAAATGTCTAAAATCACAATTAAAGGCCTAAGTCGAAAATTTGAGCTAATATACGCTTATATGCAAAATCTTCTCGGTACTACTTGTCACACAATTTGTAGTTTCATAAAGCTTCATTGAACCTATACTTATTATTATTATTAAAGTTGGTTGGAACCCTATAAGGTTCCGCACTCAATGCCACAAAGGGCCATGGTGCAAACCTAGGATTACATCAAAGCGCGCAGACGCGTTCTGCAACCTTAGCAAACTGAAGCAGTTTGAACCAGGGGAGAAGAGGACAGATTTACAGGAATAAACCTGCAGCTAAACACAAGAGATCTCACACGGTCGAAAGCTGGACAACTGCAGATGAAGTGTAAACTATCGTCAACATCTTCCAGACATTCGCCGCATACGGCATCATTGGCCAGTCCCATGCGATGAAGGTGGCTTTTGAAACGGCCATGGCCAGTAAGTATAGAGACTAAAATTCTCAAGTTATCCTTTTTCAATGAAAGAACGTTATTTGTCAGGTTAGAGTTAATCCCTATGATAAAGTATTTCGTCTAACGACAAGTAGCGGTAGCTGACCACGTCCGCTTCAGATTCGATAGGGTAACTGTTTTAATTGTTTTTTTCACTATATAAGTAGGTAAAGGCGCAGCTGGTTCAGGACCTACAAAATATAGGTGAGAACCAGTTTTAGCCAAACTGTCCGCAATTTCGTTGCCCTCAATGTCACAATGGGCAGGAACCCACATGACCGTTACCTTGTTGTTACGACCAAGGAGGTTTAGAAATTTTTTACAATCCAGTACCAGTTTAGAGCTGGTTAGAGGTTTGCTCAAGGAGTTAAGGACAGTTTTACTATCCGTACAAAATATAATCTCTTTGTCGTCGGCCACGAGATTAAATCTGACATCACGCAGTGAGTAATCGCAATTAATTCTGCTTGATGAATAGTACAGTAGATCCCCAGACTTCCAGAGATTCTCAGATCATGCGAAGGACAGTAGTAACCAAAGCCCGTTCCCTGTTCAGTGGCAGAGCCGTCAGAAAAGAATACAAGCGATTCGGATATCTGTTTGAGAAAATCTGGTGAGAACCACATATCCCTGGATGGATGAAACACCTCAAATGATCTATGGAAATTAAAGACAGGCAGAAGCCTATCAGTTACCATGTCAAGTTCTGGCATAGCCAGTTTAAATTCATTAAGAATAGATCTATGGCATAATATAGTGCCGAGAGCATTCCTTAAATATAGCATTGGGAGAACCAGTGATTTGTAGATAAAATATAACATTTTGGGGGATAATCCACAAGAATTACCAAAAGCTCTGCGGCATTGCCAAAAAATAGCAGTGGCTTTTTGTAGCTTAAAGTCCAGATGATACTTCCAACTTCCAAGAAAGCTTCTTATCCAGAAAAACTCCAAGGTGTTTGACGTAGGCTGAGCTATTAACCTTACAACCAAAAAGTGATGGTACAGAAAAAGCTGCAGTATTCCTACGCCTTGTAAATATAACCAAGTCAGTCTTAGATGGGTTCACATGTAAACCCTTATCCAGACACCACCGTTCTATAATGAGAAGAGCGTGCTGAGTTAAATCTGATAAGACATTCAGATGCTTGCCTGAAACTGTCAGAACCAGATCGTCAGCTTAACTTTGGGCGACAAAACAGGAATCACGAAGATTCACAAGAAGTTCGTCAATGACCAGAAGCCACAGCAGGGGTGAAAGCACACCTCCCTGCGGGCATCCTCTGGAAGCCTTGACTGAAATAAAGGTATCCTCAACCTCGTATATTGCAATGCGAGATTCAAGCATACATTTAATCCACCTGATAATGTAGGGTTCGATACCAAATTTAGTACATGCATTCGTAATCGAGGCGAATGAAGTATTATGAAACGCTCCTGCAATATCCAGAAAAGTGCCCACAAGAAACTCGTTGCTGTGCATAGATCTCTCAATCCTAGTTACGAGTTCATGTAAGGCAGTCTCACAGGATTTGCCAACTCTGTTAGCATGTTGCCTATTACTGAGCGGAGCGGTAACTAAATGTTGGTCTCTAATAAATGTACCAACAATTGAACAATCCTTTCTAAAGATTTCAGAAAGGTTGATGACAGACAAATAGGCCGAAACGAGTTGGTGTCGGTGTAGCCCGACTTGCCAATTTTAGGAATAAAAATTACTTTACTTCTGCTCCAAGATTGTGGAACAGAACTAAAAGCGATACATGCCTGAAACAGATATAGTAAATGTTCCTTAATGAGAGAAAATCCATGCTGTAATACAGCAGGAAATACACCGTCAGGACCGGCTGATTTAAAGGGTTCGGAAGAGAACACGCTCCAACGTAGGATCTCATAATTAATTAATCTACAGGCTAAGTCTCAATTGGGACTTACATCCAAATTGTTAATGACTACACTAAAATTGTCGGTAGTAATGGTTTTACATCCCGGGAAATGAGTAGTGAGAAGTAAATCACCTACTTCCTTTTTCGAGGAAGTAAGCTTGCCATTAGGTAGACGAAGTGAATCAAGTCTACATGTATTATTCCTGCTCAGTGACTTGTTAAGTCTAACTACAGCAGGTAAGCTATTAATCTCCTCACAGAAGATTACCCAGGCAGATCTTTGCGATGCTCTTAGTTCTTTTTTGTACCCTTTTTGTGCAACTAGGAAGCTGTCCCAATCAGACTGAAGATTAGATCTTCTTGCCTTATTCTTCAGATTTCTTGTAGTCTTCCTTAACTTTTTTAAAGTGGAGCACCAGAAAGGTTTGTTCTGAGTTTTTTGGTTCGAGACAAGTGGACACGAAGTCTCAAACGCTGTTGTAATTGCTTTAGACAGACCAGAAGCCTGCAATTCTAAGTCCACAGACGAACAAATATTCATAGGTGGTTCGAGTAAAGAAACAAGCTCTCGAGAGAATGTTTCCCAGTTGGTAAGCTTCCGATTACGGTAAGGTTTAAGCGCAATTCTTTTAAGATTAATTTTAAAAGAAATACACCTGTGATCGAAGGTGAGAATATCATTCGTCACTCTCCAGTTCAAAATAAATTTAGTGAAAGACATGGAGCACAAACTAATGTCAATTACCTCCCTGCGGGCAGAGTTAACAAAAGTTGGTTCACATCCAACATTGAGGATATCCAACTCAGATGAACTTAAGTAGTTTAACAGAGCAGAACCTCTGTTTTTAATGTTGGTACTTCCCCAAAGAGAGTGATGTGCACTAGCATCACAACCAGCTATCAGAGGAATATTTTTAACCTTACACCAGCTTACTAGGTATGTAAAATCCTCAGAAGGAGGTGGAGTAGCGGAATCGTAAGGAAAATAAACTGAGGCAATAACCACTTCAGTTTGAGAGCTTAAAGTAATGCGCGCAGCTGCAATATCAGCCGAACTACACTCTTCAATGAGAGATGCATTAAAATTCTTTGAGATGCATATGCACGCTCTAGTTCTCGCGGTAGAACTCTTGTACAGAATCTATACTTAAATTGGTCCAGCTTGTTTCAATTAAAGTTTACAAAACTTTCCCTATGTATAGAATCGCTTGTGAAATTTTATGCGAGTTAGTAACCACAAGTCACGTCAACTGTTACGAATTTATATGAATGATGCAAAGTTATTAACGGCACTGTCGTCAGAGTTTATACCATAATTAGATATAAATGAAAATGTAGGGCATCAATGTTGTCGTTGCATCTGCTATAGATCGGCCTAGAGTTCATTATTGTTTCAATTTCGGTCATAAGTGTGGATATTTTTCGATTGAAGAATGGTTGCGTCAGCCTCCCATTTGCCCCCCACGTGTGCGCTGTTAAGGATTAAAATAATTTTTGCCCCTATAGAGTTATTTTCAAGGTCACTGTATAAGAAAGTGGTGTGCACTTATTCGTAATATAAATTGTTTTAATGCACCCATAAAACTTTCAGTTGTGAGACTCATAGCGATTTCGAAATTTACAGCCTTTGTTCATTTCGAAATAGTGATGGGTCTTGGTGCTGACAACAATGTAAACATACGTTTACAAGAATGTAAACATATGCTTTGATTGGAATTTGCCCTCTTCGTTTTGAACTATGAATCTTGAATGTAATCCTCACTAATCTGGTCTCAGGTAGGTAACCCATAATCTACGAATCTAGTTTTTGGTTTTATTTGAAGCATGAAACACATTTATGCACTTTTGGCTTATGGTTTAGCTCTTCGTATCAATCAAAGTTCTCATCATCGGTACAACCTAAAAGAATTATTATGATATTGGATGCAAATGATAGTAGCGAGGTTATAGTATAAATAGTGTCCACACTAGTAAAAACTTATTCTTCAGGTGTGGTGATTAGAGCTGCGTCAATTGGAGCGGAAGGTGCCGAGTTCTCCATATTTCACTATCTAATTACTTTCGGTGGTGTGAATGAACACATCTATAACGCTCTGTTGGAGTGCAGGGGCCAACCCAACTTCTATGTTAGTCACTATTATAGGCTAGCATGAAGCTATGCAATGTGCAGATGGTTCTATGTATATAAAGTATAGTCATATGGTTATAAGCGTCACCAAGATCTATCTACCAAACCACGAGCTGACGGAATGGATAAGGTTGAAATCAGAAACTATTTCAAACTTTTGAGTAATATTTTAGAAAAAAATGATTTGAAGAATAAACCAGGGTATATTTATGACGTTGACGAAACAGGATGTCAATTGAATAATAAGACTGGACGTGTAATCACCGAAACGGTTAATAGTTCGTCAGAGAAAGGTAAAACAATAACGGTTATTTTATGTTTCAATGCAGAAGAGAGTTTCATACATCCGGCCTGTGTTTTTAAAGGAAAAAAAAGCAGAATTTAAAGATGGAATGCCTTCAGGATCGGTGGTGTACATGATTCGGAGTCCTAAATTTGCTTATGTAAATAGCGAAATATTTTATATGTGGTAAAAAGACCATTTTCCTACCAGGAAAGCGATTGGTAAAGTATTGTTAATATTAGATGGTCATACATCCCACTGTAACAATATTGAAATGCTGGAAGTCGCTGCAGGAAATGGGAAAATGCTTCTTTGCCTACCGGCTTTCTTTAACTTGATGAAATTGAACTTATATGAAGCGTGAAATTTATTTATAAAAGCACATCCGACGCGGAAAATTAACCTTTTTAGCTACTGAGATTTTTACAGACACAATTCCTAATTATGCTTTTATTGAAAGCTCCCAAAATGATCAATCAAACCAACCATGCGGAACAACATGAAACCAGTTAGGAATATCGAATATTCTACTAGTTTCACCAAATCAGTATAAAATCACTAGTTATTACTCGACAAACACTAACCATAAATCAACAACTTACTCCGGGAAAGTTCTTGGTATGTATTTCACCTCTATATGCCTCCAACATCGAATGCAGTTGGAAGAGATAACGTGAGAAAGCAGCACTCACGTTTTGTCTTCTATAGAAAATTTGAGGAAAGTGAGTCAAAGTAAAGACAATCTAATCCTTGCGGAAATAAAAACATTGAACAATCCAAATCTTCTTTAACCTTATATCCTACCTATAGCCGTACGTCCTCGATTTTAATAAATAACAGCTAGAAACCATAAACCAAATTAAACCTGGAGACACTTGAGGCGAAATTTATCACATTATAGTTTATTATCACATTATCACACTATAGTTTAATAATTTAACTTGCCAATAGGTATAATTGATAAAATATGGTTTTGATTATTATTGACAAATTTTTTTTTAAAAACTCGTACAATCAAAATCGAACTATTTATTCATTTCAAATATAGCTTTTTGAAAATTTTTAAGTGGTCTGCAAATTGGAATTTTTAATTGTATTTTTTTTGAATAAAGACCAAAACTACTGAAAATATTTCGAATACAAAAACTTATTTACAATCAATAAAATTGTATAGTTTAGTATTAGACACATGTATCTCTGTACTACTGTATGTTTGCCTTTTGAATTATGCCTATTGATGTTTTCCATTATCAATTTAAAACATGTTACAATTATTCGAGTGCAGTACAGTTCAATTTTTAGAAATGCATATAATACCTATATATCTAACTATGTATATTGTTTGCTGTACATACATTATATCGTTACAATGAACAATAGGATTTAAGTGTAATTGAATATTGTTGCTGTTCATGATTATTATTATTGTCACAATTAGAAATTGGAATTAAACGAATATGTTAAAATATTATGAAAGCTGATTTCACATACTCAATGGAATAACATTTGGTTGATTGAACTAAATGAAGAATAATACAGGTCGAAACATTCATCGGTAAGACGCATCACGTCTTATAAAATCAACTTAATAAGACTCTATGTGATTAATTATAGGTTCACTTAAAACATAAAAAGATGGTGGGTTGGGCTGTCTACCTAATTATTAGACTTATTTTTTTTTATTAAGGCTAAATTCCAAAAAACACGGATAGTACTTGCCCATTTTTAAATATTACAAATATTTATTCTACAATGATTTAAATTTTTGTTTGTTATATGATTTTTGATAAACTGTTTAAAAATGCTCAATAATGTTATTTTTATACATTTATTCCACTTTTAAGTAACATTACAAATCTCACACACGTATTCTCTTCCAAACGACGTTTAAACAAACAGTCTTTCAAATTACCATGATTCATTCTTATTTTTTCAATCGTTCGTAACATTCTTATATCACTCTTGAGTATACCTTATAAAAAGGTGCTCTCAAGGGGACACCTATACAGAACTCACTATACTTCTTCCTTTTTATTAAACTTTAATTTTAAAATTCATCCATCCATTTATTCCATACATTCACCAGCAACACTCGAAGTATCTCACATCTCTTTTATCAAACTCACACTTTCTCAAGCATATCAGCCCTTTCATTACCTTCGATCTGCCTATGGGAGGGTATCCACTGGATGATAACCTCGCATTGACAGGATCGAACATATTCATAAATCATACTCACATATTTATTTCCCTCACGCCATTGATTAACATAAGCATTCCACTCTGAGAATCAGACAATATTGCTAATTTCTTCTTCACCTCATGTATGGCCAACTTAATTTCTTCTAATATACCTATCAGTTCACCATTCATTATACAGATTCTGTCATCAAATCGACAACCTTTTTGAACATTCATATCTGGCAACACCTTTGCTTCCATTCACACTAGCATCTGTATAATAATGATAACATACCCAACATATTCATTTTTTATTCGATCAAAATATTTTAACATGCAATCAATCGGTACGGTAATATTAGGAAAGATTTACGGCCCAGTTTTATCTATACTCAAAAATAAATTAATATTTTTGAGTATTATAATAGAATCACCCAGTTCAGACTACAGAGTACAAATAATTGTATACGATCAATACGATTTTCATTTATTTGACTGTCACTTTCTCTATTCATTCTAAAACCCATGCATCCACATTAACTCGTATTAACTTTTAAATTTAAACTTCCCAAATATTAAATCACCCAGTTAACTTTTCATTGAACATTATTGATCGCTTGCTCGATACTGCGTCCTTTCCTTTACCAATTTTAACCAAGTCAACTACAAATTGCAAAAACCATTTGGTTTCTGGTGTTATAGGTGTGTAATTTAGAGGTATATAGGTTGAAAAGAACTGGCGATATTTTGCTAAATTGTGGAAGCCTATTACAAATCGAAGTCTCTAATTTATAATTGCTGCCATTCAAAATAATTTTACGGCCTCTCATAAAATCTTGTATCCAATCGAATTCACTCCGCGGGGCGCGGAGTTCCCATTTTCAACAAGGTTTAATATTATTTAAAAGGAACTACATACTCGTGGTCATATGTACGCTAGAAATACCACTACTACTTGTCACTACAACACTCGATTGCAGAATGATCCTTACGAAAACCATAGGTTGTAGATGTCAACCTTTCTGTCAACATCCCTCATTATTTTCACCAAAATATTCAGCATACATATTCGAAATTCGGATCACTCTGCTTTCCTTCCATTCATGTGGTCTTTTTTAACTCATGCCTACTTTATTAAGCCCCCTCAACAAATTAATTTTCACTTTTTGTTCAATCCCGGAATCATGTTTTAATTAACCCTATTGGTCCCTGGAGTGGTATATTTGGCAGAATCTAGGACTTTAATGAACTCTTAAAACTACTCTCTTAATTAGACTTTGTTCTTCCAAATTATTGTGCACATCCAAAATCATTATTAAAAAATCTTCTCCTTTTTCGCGATTCTCAGTCACAATGGTTTGGATTAACACATTTTTACCTCTCTATAGTGAACATATTCCATACACTTTTAGTGGTGGTATTATGTATCATATTAAACAGATATTCCTATTCTTCCTCAACACATATTATTTCTGCATTAAATTAGCGAATAATTGGGTGATACCAATTATTTCACCCGCATTCGCTATTTTTGTTTTTCTTCCATCATTCATGATCACTAAACCGGAATCTTGAATAATATCAGCCAACAAATTGCCTCTTGTACAGTTGTTTACACAACCCCACAATCGAACATGCGCATTCAATCACCACATATAATCCAATTAGTTTTGTCATTGATCCATTCAAATAATTGTTTGATGTCATCAATGGCTCTCTTTCGTTCATCACCATTCTGTACCCAATCTATTATTTATAAGTACGTATGTACGTACATACGTACTTATAAATAATAGATTTCTTTCTAAGTTGACTGTTTCACCAGAAACATGCTTCCAAATAGGTAAAAGATAGTAGTCGTATTTCATGTACAACCATACTGTTCTGAAACATTATAGCTACCCTCCGCGGATTCACCGTATCCGTCCACTTTAGGCTTGGTAAGAAATCTATAACCTCTACTAGTGTTGATTAGTTCTCCATTTAAACGTTTTTTTTATTTTATCGACATTGCTCACGTTCTGTTCTCTTTGTTCTTCTAAAATTTATGTCTCGGCAATACATTCAAACTCATGTCAGAAGATTACACCTTTTTAAAGGTTTCAAAAGCCGAAAATTAATTGCTTTGGCAA
Organism: Tipula lateralis; assembly: GCA_963932295.1. Taxonomy (NCBI): domain Eukaryota; kingdom Metazoa; phylum Arthropoda; class Insecta; order Diptera; family Tipulidae; genus Tipula; species Tipula lateralis. The sequence goes on along the minus strand of OZ010737.1, from coordinate 150,040,126 downwards.
ATTGGATGTATTGTGTCTGAAGGCAGCATTTTGTTCACTTTTCACACTTCTTATATTAGTTGTGTTTATTTTTTTCTTGTTCACAAAAATAACTCTCTAAATTAAAAATATTAAAAACAATTTGATTTATTTTGTTTTTTTATGAAAATTTGTAATAAAAACTTTTTTCAGAAAAAAAAGTTGTTGGTGGACTGTCATTAAATATTAAAATGAGACAATAATATAGATTTTATAGTAGTGTAAGTGAAACAGAAAGCGAATCTCAGTCAAACTTGACTGGAAAAATATTTGTGTTTGTGATAGTGTGACTGCCATAAAAAGTATAAAATTGAATACTTTTTTAAGCAGTCACACCTTCTACATAAATTTTGTGTAAGACAAGAAATTATTTTCGTACATAACCAATTTTATAGTCAAGGCAAAGAGAATAAATATAAAGAGGAATATCTTATATGAACTGCGGTTGCAGATAAACTAAAAAATTTGAAATATTTCTGAATTCTGCTATATTGCTATAAATAAATAAATAAACAATAGTGATGGGCTGAATAGATACTTTTTAAGATCAAGATCGATTGATTCTTTTTTGGTATTAATCTGATACTTTTAACCTGATCTTTTTGATCAATTGATTCTTTTTTTAACGGGATCTTTAATCAACAAAATTATTATTATATAAAAAAGTATTTTTCATCCATTTTCTAGCTTAAAATAATTAGAAATAAATTAATATGTAGTACGTTAAATTATTTTATTTATATAATTAATCTATTTGAAAAAATAAATATCAAAATCAAATCAAAATTATTAATAAAAATCAAAAGTATTTCTATAAAACTTAAATCAATCATCACATTGAAACAGAATCATACTACAAAATTTCATAACAATTTTTTACGAAATCAACTCATTCAAAAGAATCAGCTCGGTAAAACGATCAATTCGTTCAAAAGAATCATTTCGTATAAAACAATCAATTTGTTCAAAAGAATCATATCGATCATAACATCAATTCGTTTAAAGGAATCAGTTCGTATTAAAAGATCAGTTCGTTCAAAAGAATCGGATCGATTGAAAAAAAACGAGACGAATAGACAAAACGAGTTCAAAAGTAATTTTCTCTTTACGTTGTAAAAAAGTTGAGAAAATTGTGCTTTATATTTAGCTCCCTTTCACATTAGTAAAATAAAAGTAAAGATAGCAGTATAAGATTAAAGGCATACAATTATATGTTTGTGTTAAAACGATAAAACTATTTTATGTGGCCTATTACGTCTTATTCGCAAAATAAAGTAAAAGAAAAAATTCTATTGCGATTTGATGGTCATTTTGTGGTGCTTTATCACATTTAGTGATAAAAAGTATTATAAAACGAAATTGTCCTAGCTTACTGCCGGTGAATCATGAATGAACAACTTCACGTCGTATACTGAAAAGGGTAAAAAAGACAACAATATCTTCCATTTCGTTTTATCAGTTAACATTTTATAATGTTTGTCATATTTCTTGTGAAAATTGTTTGCAATCTCATTAGTTAAGTTGTATTGATATACTTACCACATTATAAAAATGTTATCGCTATCTATTTAACCACTTCATATAAAAAATGATATAATTACTTTTGGGGTTATATAGAAACGTAAATTTATCATTCTAAAATATTAATTTCTCCTTAAAATTCATTATTTCCCCTTTTAGATTCATTGCACAGGGTTGTGTTTGTAGACTTATTTAATATTATTTATATCATGAAAAAAGTCTACAACCGTGATATAAAAGTATGATAAAGCACCACAAAATGACCACCCAGATCTCTTTAAAACGAATCAATTGATGTTTCGAACTATTTAATGATCAGGTTAAAGAGATTCGATCAGAATCGTTTCGAACATCACAAATAAACAATAACGTTGTCTTGGTCTTTTAGTTGGAGTTCTATGATTATTTTCTCTCCTTCTGTCGGTATAACGTTGTACTATCTTAGTTACCTTTTACTAATACACACACATATAGTGTGGATATTATTTATTCGATGTTTTCTTTTGAACTACGAAAAATGATATTCTACATAAGGAGTATGTACGTAATAAGAAGTCGATATTCTCTTATTTTTGTTAATTTCGCAAACGTTAAACTTTACCGCAGATATAGAGGTAATTGAGTCGAAGACGTTTTGTCTTCGCTTCAATTCCCTCTAATTCTGCGGTAATCTAGGCCTTTAAAGGTCTCACCACTTGTGACCGTTTCCTCTGACGATCTGTGCTGCTGGACACAATGCCGCATGATATACATTACTGGAGGCGACTCTAATAAACCTAGGTCTGAAACCTACCATTCTTAAACAGGATTTGCCTAATATTAATAAATTATGCTGCAAAGTGCGTGTTATTTTTGAGAAGCACATTTGCTGCTACAAAAACCAGTGTTTCATTACAGACTGTTAAGAATTGATAGTTCGATGGTTGATTCTGAAAAATTCAAAATTCATACTTATTTCCAGACAATTCGGAAATAGTGGTTTCTATCGATTTTTTAACTTTTAAATTTTGATAAGTTCAATAATTGTTAAATAATACCTCTTAGACAACTCTAAGAACCGCTCGCTATAAATTTTATCGAGATACATGATTTGAACAAACAGTAATAAATCCAGTCCGAACCTTACATGGAAAATGGGGTCGGCCTATACATTTTTCTCCAACAAGTATCACACACAAATGTGTCCATGCCCACCACTATCCGTCATCATCTACCCCTATTGGGATGTTCGGCTCAGGTTTAACCACTGCGCCATTTGGTTGTTGGTTCGTTTAATTTTTATTGAAAATTTCTTGAAAACTGAAGCATTCTTCTTGGTGGTTTGTGATGAATCCGAAATATCAGGATACTGTGAAGTTGTGGAATGGAGTCACTGCAGTAGTTTTAGTTCGGAATCATTAATTGCTCATACGGGTGGAGTAAACCGATTGAAATATTAAAAAAAATCCGTTAAAACCCTTTCGTTACTACTGGTACTCATTTATACCAATAGATGGTCAAACTGTTCTGTTCTCTCCAAAATACATTAAAATTGATTAACTAAAATCGATCTTGCAAAATTGCCTGAAACATTAGCCGACATGATTCACCTACTAAAATTTTTTATAAAATATTTCCTCTGTCCTTATATATTTATATAGCTCAATGCACTAACGATCGAATAAAATATTTTAATGAATATATTAGAAAGTCGATGTCTCGAGATCGGTATATATTTTTACCTTCGAAATTGTATTTTGCACCACCACACTCTCTTGCCTCAAAGGAACGTTCAGAGAAAGCAGACAAGATACCGTTTTTCAAAGTATTGATGAGTCTCTGACTAAATTCAAACGCTAAAACAATATATGCCGCTCAAACCCGTCAAACGGGGCATAAAAATGTGGTTACGATGTGATGCAATTACAGGATACACGTACGATTTTAACATCTACACTGGCAGAGAACAGCAAACCATGGCGGGCACTTTAGGTGAGAAAGTAGTTTATAAATTAGTGAGTACTGCCCTAGAAAAAGATGCCACATTTTGCTTTGAGTGATTTTTTACTTCTGTGCATTTACTCGAAACTATAAATTATCCTGCTGTGAGTACTTGTATGGCAAATCGGAAAAATTTACCCAATTGATCAGGGAAACCTTATATGTTAAGATGCAAGCAGGGCCTGGGTCCGCATAATTTTGGAATAAGAATTCTCAGATATCTATTTGGAACTCTGCTGAATATACTTCAGGCTTATGGTAACATACCTAGGATCACCGTAACTGGTTGGCTTGTACTTCTCCTATCATATCATATATATATATATATATATATATATATATATATATATATATATATATATATATATATATATATATATATATATATATATATATATATATATATATATATATATATATATATATATATTACTCTATGTAGTAGATAAGAAATACCCAATCTTATTTAAACCATTGAATTGTTAAGTTGTCTGATCTTGGTTTCATTTTGGATCTTAGCTGTGAGGTTTTAAGTCACTAAAGTAAATAAACATTGAGATCTTACATGTAGATCTAGTCCGATTTTTGGTAAGGAAATTTTAGAGCTTTACAGATTAAAAGCCTTAAGATTAAGTCCTTAAACTATATTTTGGGCTTTTTGCTGTAGTCAAACCAGTTAATCTTTTTCAAGTAATATCTTAAATCGTATATTTCAAAGTATTGTAAGCTTTTGTAATGTGGCGGCAGTAGTGTGAATAATATCATCAATAAACAATACATACTGATGTGTGTATCCGGATCAGCTTCATTCTAAACTACTGAGTCAGTATATCACCATATAATATATATATACTCTCAGCACAATGTGATAATTAAACCCAACTGTACCCCATTTCAATTAAAGTAATGGTAATTTTTTCATACAAATTAGAACGAATATTTTTGCAAAATTCTAATTTTCTACATAACGAATCTAATTAAAGTTTCAACGTACTCGTATACGAGTGTACATTTGCGCCTAAAATTCAATACGGTTGGTGTAAAGATGAATGTATACACAAACTAACAACATATGTTACGAATGAATAGATCTACGTACATATAAACACACTCGTACACTAACTAGAGTTCTATATAGAAAATCCACCATCAGCGAAATATTATATTTTAAAAATCTAAGCTAGTCAAGTTCTCTCCATTAAAAAAAAGCACAAAGCATGAAATATGATGTACCGTAGATAAAATGGAAAATCTGAAAAACCCATTACTTTTCAATATGACGCATTTTTTTCCCGGTTGTGCTTTTTGTTGTATCTCTGTATAGTTATCAAACAATATCTCCCATTGCCATTCATATCAAAAGCGAGTCGTTTAAATTAGTTTGGTATTTGGTAAAGAATGCAACCAAAAATGTTTACAAATTCGTACTGGGAAGTTATTTGTGTGCTTTTGTACTTTTCTCGTAATTACTTAACAAAAAAGTTTCGATATTGCACACACGATATAGTACAGCCGACTGAAATTTTGATGATTAATTCATTTCAGGTCAAACATTAGTTCGGATATAATGTTACTTAATTTAAGTGTTGGTTTATATATGCTTACATATCCATGAATGTAGTGTTAGAAATTCAAATTCACCATCTCAAAGTTATCCGAACGTAACTATGAAAATTTACATCAGCCAGTACACAAAACAACAACAATATGCATAATATAATATTTCCCAAAATTAATAATTATAGAAAATTCAATTTTAATTTTAATTTTATAATGATTTCTATAGAACCATAACATGCTTGTTAGCTCATCATATTCCAGTTATTTATGTTATATGAGATAATAAAAATCTATGGATTTGAGGCCCTTACCGCATCGCTACTGAAACTTTACGTTATCTCGATGGAACAGCAACATTTTAAGATCAGTCATACCTAAAAGTGACGATTTCGAATAACCCATACCACAATAAAAGCTAATTGATATTAAATTGGCTGGAATCTTCCAAAGTTTCGCACTCAATGCCACAAAAGGCACATGGTGCAAACCTATGATTACATCAAAGTATACAAACGCGTTCTGCAACATTAGCAAACTGGAGCAATTTGAATCAGCTCATGGAAGACAGTAGATGCACAAGAATATCCTCGAACAACTGCGGACGAAGTGTAACCTATCATCAGCATCCTCAAGACATTCATCACTGGCAAACCCCATGAAGATGACGTTACAACAGGCATGACCAGAAAGATAGAAACGAATATTCTTAAGTTTTCTGTTTTCATCAAAAGAACGTTATTGGTCAGCTTCGGGTTAAGTCTACACACAAAGTGGTAACTGACTACGTCAGCTTAAGATTCAATAGGGAAACGTTTTTAAACGTTTTTTTAAACTGTGTGAGATGGTAAAGCAGCAGTTTGTTAAGGTCCTATGAAAAACAAGCGAGAATCATTTTGAGCCTAACAGTTTGTGATTTCGTTGGTTGCCCACAATGTCATAGTGGGAGGCATCCACATGACTGTGAATCCATATCTGGATGTTACAACCTAAGAGGTTCATAAATTTCATACAATCCTCTTCCATTTTATCCATACAAAATATTTGCGCGTGGCTGCAATTCATTTCGCCTGGTGAATAGTACAGTATGTCCCCAAAGTACAAGTAATATCAGATTAAAGCCAGGATATCTCAACAATCCTCAAGCGAAATGGAGACGAACAAGTTATGCCAAAAATGAAGAATTGTAACTGCGATAGTGAGAAAATTAGCTCTATGGCTAGAAGAAGTGTAGAAGACATGTCCCTAGTTCCAGCCCAACCAGCGATATTTGCAAACAGATATGTTTTGCAGTGTTTATAATGCCTTCTAAATATTACCCTAAATCGATTGTAGACGCGGGTTTACATATAAACCTTATCCCGACACAACTGTTCTATAATGAGAAAAGCGTGTTGAGCTAAATTTTATGAGATATTCAGGTGCTTGTCTGACACTGTCAGAACTAGATCATCATCATAAATTTGAGCGAGACTGAGTGTTGATAAGTTGATCATAACTCAATACTCTTAAGAATTGGTTGCAAAAAAAATATGTTGAGCACTTCACCAACCTACGCCAGAAATAACGAGAAAATAAAGCGCTTCGCCTCCGAAAAAAATAAAATGTAAATGCTAGTACTGCGAATTGAGGTGAGCTTTTTCAACTAAATTTAGAATTATTCATTTCCAAGAGGGCTGTTGTTTATTTGAGATAAATAAATTGAACTAAAAATAGAAATTTATTTTGATTTGAAAATTCAACAAAACCTGTTCCCTGAATACATTTGCCTATATCATCGAGAGTATCAATTATATCCACATGAATAAATGGCTTTTTATGCTCCAGTTCGTTGAAAATTGAAAAGCATCCGTAAATTTATGAAGTGCTATTGTAATGAAAATGGCGCACTTCACCAAGTAGACATCTGCACTAATCCTTCCATTTATTTTATTCTTTCGACAATATATCGGTCGGAACTATGACATTTCTGGTAAAAGTGTATCTCCAATCTCGTAAAATGTTTTTATCCTACACACCGGGTTCTCTTAAACCAGTACCTGCCTTTGGAGAAGGTAGCTTTCCAGAATAAACACGATCAAAGTCGCTTTTACGTTATATCAAAGTCATCATGCCAACTTTACAACTTAGAGGCTTGCGCAACACTTAAAATAACCCCATAACAATAATTCTTCGGGGGTTCATTTGATTCTATTTACCAACTTTATGATTTGGTACAACCTGTTTCCTCCAATTACTTTGTACATAAATTGCATTAAATATCTATGTTAATAAAATATGTCTGGTGACCCTTTTCACATTTTTTTCAGTTATAAGATACCCATAGATCCTTTTAATGATTAATACAATTATTATATGTATATGTTTAATTCCCTTCCACTTAGTCTTGACAGCTTCACTTAATTGAATCATTCTCATTTGCTTTGGTAGTACAAACTCATTCCTTTCATTGTATGGTAAAAACACCTTCTCAGAAAACGACAAGAAAGCATTGACATTTTGACTATCGCTTCTATAACGTTTCGCACTTAAAAAAGGTTATTTCGTCTTTAAAGCGTCTTAGATCGCTGATATTATTACAGGTGGGTTATTAGACGGTACATTACAGCTATGTATAGTTGTGTTATAACAAAGCGATTCAAGAGGGCTTTGGTTATACTTAAACAGAACTCGATCTAATCAGTATGTCTATCCAACATGCTGCATATTTGACTAATCAAAAATCTCAGAAAGCTGCTTGCCTTTGCCGCGAAGTAAGAATGAAACCCTAGTAGGCATGTTTATAGTTGCAATATGTGTGATATATTTTGAAGCCAGTATACTACTGATAAAACACATTTTTAAGACATCTGCTGGTTTTTAAATATTGGATTAGATCCGACACAAAAATGGATTAAAGATTCGCTTCATCCGAAAATATATTATTCGGCCTTATAAAAATAGAAGTCAATAAAGTGCCTGAAGTTTTCCATTCCATCCTTCCAAAAAAAAAGATGTTTGTTTGTTTGTTTGTTTTTATCTCTACAATCTGTTTCGGGGCTCGAGGCACTTCCAACTGTTTCGCGGTTCGCTTTTTTACGTCCTTACCTTACGCCATTACAGCCAAATTGAGGACGTACGGCTAATAGGTCCGATTTACGTAGAACCATCTGCACATTGCATAGCTCCATGAAAGCCTATAGCACTGACATGGAAGATGGGTTGGCCCATCAATTCTGCACTCCTACAGGGGGTCATAGATGTGTTCATTTTACACCACCGATAGTAATCGTATGGTGAAAAAACCCTTTACCATCCTGCCCCTATCTATTGGGATTCGAACCCGGTACCTCCCACTCCAACTGCCGACCTGGGCGGTCAAAAAGTTGTTTGCCAGGTAATTAATTTCAGTTAGAAATTCAATCGATCTTTATTACTTAATTCTCAATTTTGATCAATTACACATTTTAAAAATCCTGGGATAGGATGAAATAAGTATTACCTGATGAACTGTTTTTTTTTCTGGGATGGAATTCTGGATAACTGCACACACTTAATCAACTTATACTATAAACCCTTACCGCGTCTCAACTGAGACTTTACGAACCATTTTACCATGCAACGGGGAGAAACGAACTCGAGACCGCGGCGTGGTGAGAAAGTCTCTTAACCATAGAGCTACAACCGGTGACGGTCGTCTGTTTAACCCATTTCCGTCTGGTACCAGAGTCCGTTAATTTTTTTTACGTCCTTTGTGTATGAATCTTGTGGTACCCTCCGCATTAAAACTCTGGGGAAAAAAAAATTTTACGATTTTCATTTTCCCAGAAAAGTGATGGTCGATAAATCGACCATTGGCCAAATGTTATATACAAATTTAAAAAAAACAAGAGTTTTAATAAATAGTTTCTTTTTGTAAAAAAATATAAGTTTATTTCAAATAATTAACTATAAATTATTTCATTGGTAGGTGCACATTACAAACAGTACGTTAAAGTTTAAAAAATTTCAATAATTATACAAAAATATCATTTTTTATGAAAATTGGCAAAGCATTTAGTATGCAAATGCACATTACACTTAAAACATATAAAAATTGTATGTTTGTGGCACAGTTTGCAGCGTCTAGCTTTAAGGTCTGGATCTTTAGCGACGACGTGCTCTCCAGAGACGTGCGGTAGATTTCGTGGCCGCTTTGCACATCTAGCCTCTGTGTCACTATCATCTTCTTCTGGGATGGACTGCGAAGTTAGTAAGAGTTTTTCGGTCACTTGTACTCTAAAGTCTTTGTGGGACATTGGCTTTACTTTAAGTTCCTTAGAGATAACGCAATGTAATTTCCAAGCATTTACAACCGAGCTGTCCAGTCCACTAAGCTATATCGGCCACCACCATTTTTTCCCACGAATTGAAACGCGGTAATTGGAAACACGCGTTGTCGTGTAAATCTACACCACCCATCCACTGGTTGTAGTTGGACATAACTTTCGCTTGCGGAATCGTTACATATTTCCTTTCTTGTCGATTGTATCGACGCGCGTTTACCATCGGTTTGAGGGCATCGTGATTGGTACACATTGTCACTTCCTTATTGTAACTCCACCGGACAAAAAGAAGCCTGTTTTTTGCGTCGAAAACAAATTCCGTCGATCCCTTTGATAGTTCTTTTCCTGTTTTTAAAACAGCCCCCCTTAATCGATTTTCTCGAACAGTACCTGTTGCAAAAAAATTTCGCTCTGAAAGAAGGCACATTAAATAGTATGAAGTAAAAAAATTATCAAAATAAATTTCATGTCTGGTTGGGACGACACAACATTTAGCAGCCGTAAAACTTTGTCAGCTCCTAGGCCAATTTGTTTATTGTGAATTCCCGTTGCACCAGTGTAAGGTATAAAATTGTAGAGGTAAAAACCACAACTTATACCCAAACCTGATTGGCTTGCCTCGAACATACATTTTACACGAGTGTCGCCCAAAATATGGTACCATTTGTTCATCTATTGACAATTTTGGGCTAAATATGCTGTATTGCATAAACTTTTTGTTGAGTAGACTGAAAAATGGTGTATTTTTTGCGAATTTATCATTCACGTTCAAGACTTTGTTGTCACTAAGATGAAAATAACCATTTTATTGTTTTGAATTTTGACCGAAACATCGCTTGTTTTACAATTGGTATCCCTAACAATGGGTTGCTTTTCCAGTAATCCTCAATAAATGGAAATGTGTGGTACCCTGAGAGCAACATAATTCCTATAAATCGTTTTAGCTCAGCATACTGAACATACATTCTGAGTATTCGAATCATTTCCATATCTAATTGTTTCGGTATATACATATATGGTCAATCACTTCACTATCAAAAAATTGTTCGAAAAGTTCAAATGGACTCAAATGTTCTAGCTTGGTGGTCAAATCTTTTATTATTTCATCAAGCGGTGCATGATTTGGTGCCCTATTGTAGTTTATGTAACGCTTACTTCGTTTCCATTTTGGATATCCAAACTGTTCAAGTGGTTTGAATGTTACTCCGGCTTCAAATGATGACGGGTCTGCGGATATACTAGCTGATGGTTCGTCAGAACATGACAAACCAGTATTGAAATCGGGTGCCGCAAAGTCTTCTGTTTTTGAATTGAACTCCATTTCAACATAACCAGTCACTTCTTGCAACGGACAAGGATCTTCTGTTGGTATTTCGTCTTCATCAATAATTTCTTCATCGGTTACCACATCAACCTTATCTGGGGACAGCAGACCACTTTAGAAATTTCTTCTTCGCTATCACTCCACCCATCGATAATGTCCTTAATCTCTTTCATACTAAGGTAACGCCGCCGAGCCATTTTGATATTAGATAGTTCAACACTGTAAAAAATTAATTTTTGGTTTACATAATATAAACCTATAATAATAAACATACCTTATTAACACTGATAAAACACAAACTATTGATAAAACACAAACTATTATCAATTATATTTCATTCGAACAACACATTATAGAGAATTAATCAGAGAAACGGAAAAAATATTGTTTGTTCGTTACTGGCTATTGGTCGATTTTTCGACCACCAACACCAATATTTGATTCCGGGTTGGGGATTCCCTTACTATAAGAAAAACCTTTTGTTTCTTTTTTTCCTTTATTTATACTTTCGTTGTTCAATATTACCAAATATTTACAACATTTTTAATTTTAAATTGTGTTTTTTGACCATTTTAAATTACATCGAAACAAATGGTAATTTTTTAATTAATAGGGTGACATGAAAGGCAATAAATTTTCAAATGGTTTTTATGGATTTTAATACAGAGATGATTAATCTAAGTTTTAGTCAAAAATTAATCCCATTAATAAGATTAAGCTATTTAAAAACAATTAACAAAGTTGCTGGTCGAAAAATCAACCATCAAACGTAAATGGGTTAACCCAGCTAATCTAGAACGTGGACAAGCGACCGTTATACGAGTTTCTTAATTCTAAAAATTGTAAAACATAACTGAAGATATTAACTGAAAAGCTGCTATGGTAAAGGCGAGAAAATACCTTTCAGATACAAGAAAACGTCCTATGCTCATTCCTAAAAGTTTTTCAGAAACTAAAATTCAGTAAATCAGTTAGTCCTCAGGTATACCTCAAGGTATCAGATTAAGAGTCCGATAGTCATCAGCAAAAAGAAGATGATAAGTCACGTGTTATGAGCTTTATCGTTTATTTACAAAGCAAATGTTATGGAGCCTATAATAGAACCTTGTGGTACTTCTGTACAAGGTTCTATTATCGGCCCTATAATATTTGCTATGTATATAAACTAGAAAGCTCATTACACGTGACTTATCATTTACTTTTTGCCGGTGACTTGCAAAATTACCGGGAAACTTTGATTTAACTTCATTAATATCGACATATTAAATAAGATATTAGCAAATCTGACCCCACAATACTAAAGTTAAAGAGTAAATGGAGTTTGTCATGACATGTTGAAAAATAAATGGAATTGAAAGCCTCACTAAAATCCAAGAGGCATAGATCATCATAGTTACCTCCATCTAAGCTATTCCTAATAATTTCAGTTAGATCCGCCAAAACTGTCGTAATTATATGAAGCGCATTGAATCCAAACTGTAGAGAAGTCTTTCAAGTACTGTACCACTGCCCAACTCGTGTTGGGCTATTTTCGCATCATCTAATATCCAGGCGAGACACCATCAAATTACTCCTAGACTGAGTTATAGCTGGCTATAGCTACGAATGATGATCGTAGGATAAACTGTTTGTGGTATGGTTTAAGTTCGCATTGCAAGTACTCTTCATGGACCTTCCTGGTGACATGTGATCTGAGGAAAATTAGATATAGAAGAATCAAGCTGGTGTGTTGTTTATTTATGTGATTTTCTAGAAATTGGCATGTGGTTAGGGGAAATGATAGTTTTTGCAAATATTTAAGTACTTAGGTTCGTCTTCTTTACTCTTTTGTTCTTGTTAGAGTCAAAAACACATTTATAAATTTTAATTTTTAACGACAATATCGAGATTCAGGCCTTAAGGTTGTTTAACCATATGATGAGAGCAGCCTTAGACTATGGGATTATTTGAGAAGATTCATAATGACTTTTAATAGGTATACCGGCCTTAGCTCTTTAAGTTCATACGTAACATGATCCTGTAGAATCAATTCAGCTATTAACAGTTAAACATACTCGATGAGTCGATTTAATCTTGTGAAGCGCTTACGAGATGAGGAAAGAGATAAGACTATACATCTAGTGCTGCCCAGGTTGCACAGTGGTTAAAACACTGGGCCGTGGAGAGGGAGGTACCGTGTTCGAATCCCAATAGGGCAGGATGCGAAAAGAGATTCCCCTCGATCGTTTGGGCGGTTCGATCGGTGGTGAGAATGAACTTATCTGAGACCCAGTTGAGGTAAAAATCCGTGTGCCGTCCCATCTTCCATAGCAGTACTGTAGGTTGGTATGGAGCTATGCAATGCGCAGATGGTTTCTACGTAAATCGGACCTATAGCCGACATGTAAAGAAATATATTGGAAAGTCACAATGGGCCAGTGTAACGTGAGTGACCGATTACACTACAACAACAACAACATCTAGTGAACCAAGATCATAAGAATGTCCTGAATGAATCGAAATCAGTCGTGGACACTAGTACAGTGACGCATCGATTAAACTCAAAACACACAACACTGACGGTTGCGTCATAATACGCAGCCAATTAGACTACATCCATCATGTAGTGAACAAAATATAGCAGCGGTTACTGAGATTTCCGATCTAAACAGCTTGGCTTATTGTAACTTGGCCTATATTTGTGCTGAAGCAATCAAGATTAACTATTACATCCATACAATATAGTTTGGAGTGCTTTATGGTACGGTTGAATCATCGGTCCATATTTTTTCCAAAATGAGTACTATCAATTTCAGACAGAGATAACGGACTATTCCCTGCCTGAAATTGAAGCCTCTGATTTCGACGATAGTTAGTTGCAACAAGATGGCGCATAGTTGGTTCTTTGTACAACCACTTGCAAGAACTCATTTATTCTTAGGTGTCAATAAAGTACATCAATTTGAAATTTTCCAGTATTGACGGTGAGTCAAATGAGCGATGTGGCGATGTTGTACGTTTTACAACCATTCAGATATGGTGATAAACAATGCTGGTTTTCATAGTACGGTTATTCGTGATCATACTCCCAACCACTTTTCCAAGTTAAGTGATGAAACAGCATATTTCAATTGTAACAGCCCGTATTCGGATTATGTCTTCATTCCATAAATATATCACATCCATCGTTTAATGGAACCCCACATGGAATTAGATCTGAAGCAACGCAACGCTCTATATATTTGCTACAGCTCATATTTCCTCGAAGATGATAGGAATATCTCAAATTGTTTATTTCGAACTGTTGTGAAACAGGATTTAACTTCCGGTGGAACTAAGGGTTACTTTTATTGAAGTCCAGGTTTAGAAGATTTGACTCACACCAATTCGTTAAATTGTCAATGTCCTCTTGGATTTTCTCAGCATCGCTGTCGATAAAAGTTCTGTATATTTTGAGGTCATCAAACATTTAAATTTTTGAGAGTAGAATGACTTCAGTCCAAGGTCAAAGAAAAGATCCAAGGACAAAGATGAAAATGCGATAAAGCTTGAAATGACTTGGAGCTGTTGTTTCCAATATCGATGTATTGGATGTGGTCGCTTAGATAAGATTAAAACCATGAAACAAAGTTATTTGTGAAACCAAATGAGTATAACCGTTCGAGTGCTTTACAATGGCTAATGAAATCAAACTTAGGATAAAGTGTACACCACGTCAACTTGCTTGTGACTTTCAAAAACTTTGATTGTGCTGCTGGTGGATTCAATAAGGTTTGTAGAAGTTGATCTATTTGGCATGAATCCATTTTGGTAATAGGTGAAATATATCGGACACCACTTTATTGAAGGAATTTCATGTAATCGACGTTATACCTCCATAATATGAGATATCTATCTCCAGTTTTGCATAATGAGGTTATTCTGGTTATCTTCCAATTATTAGGCAACCGCAACAATCCCAGACTATTTTCAGAGTCTTGTTTATCTCATCTATATGTTGCATTTTAATGAGCAGATTATCTACCCTAGTGTAGTGGAGATTTCCAAACTTACCAACATCTTCTGGTGGCAGGTAAACCGTCGATTTCACCTTAAAAGGTTCCAGAAGTGCTTTGCATTTTTAATGTTGGCTTTAATACAAGCTATGTACGTTCTTAAAAGCTCTATGTAAGTCTCAAAATATATCTCGAAACGTTGGTTACAATCTGAATATTTAAGCTTACTAGCCTCGGAATATTGTTAAAATGTTTCTTTATATACGTTGTCCTTCCTATTATTCAAATTGGCCAGTTTATCGTCATACTATGGTGGATATTTAACAAGCTTTGCCGCAGTGGAAGGGATATATATGTCAGTACCTTGAGATTTGATTTTAGAAAATGTTTCTGCTGCTGTGAAATTCTGTTACCTAGTCAACACCTTCAAGGTAATGATGAAGATTAATAGTGTCCGCCTTCCTGAAAATGCAATAAGGCTTTTGGCTCTGGTGCAGGGTGAGCCAAAAGTCCCACTACGAAATTTTTTCGTTATAATTGGAAAATTATATCGGCTAAATGGTGACCACGAATCACTATGCAACTTTCGGCTCTTTTAAGGCATTTTTCATGACATCCTGCAACATCTCAGACTGAATTTCTTCAATTTCGTGACGAATATTGTCTTTAAGATGATGAATCATTTGGGACTTAATCACATGAACTTTTAATATAAAAAGACTCGATAAAAAAAGGTCTGGTGCTGTTAAATAAGGAGATCTGGCTGCCCATGCGAAATCGCAAAATTAATCTTCGTGGAAAAACCTGATTTAAAAATTGATGTTTATTGACAGGGCCACTGAGCGGATAATGGGCTTCATCGCTCATTATCAATGAAGACGAAACATCTTCAATTTCACCAGACAGCCTTAGGGTTACATTACTGTACTCAACTCGTTGATCAGGATCACTCGATAGCAATTTTTGGACTTATTGAATTTTGTGCTGGAACATTTTATAATCATTTTTCAAAATTGGCGTGCAGAAAACTGCGTGCAGAAATCAGTAACTGGGAACTACGTCTCCGAATTGATGTTTCTGAAGACTCTGCAACACTATTGTGCACAAATTGCTTCCAGATCGAGGTTTATCTGCTGTCACAAAGTACTGTTGAAAATTCGCATGTAAACGATAAATTGTTGTTTTGTGAGGCACTGGACGAGAAGGATATTTTTGACGCAATTTCCGCTGAGTGGCAATAGTGGAACGATTATTTTCAATAAATATGGTCACTATTTCTGCTCGTTCTTATGGCATATACTTATTCATTACACAACACAATGGTTACGGCGAAACTAAGCTGAACGTCCCTTAACCAAGATGGTGCGCAATTAAAATGGAGACTTTTACCTCACCCTGTATTAGATTTTTTGTTTATATTCTTGATCTCCAATATAATTTTATTTAAATTCACTGACAAATCGCCGTGTCGGTGAGGTCATATTTTAACCAGTGAATTGGTTAAAGTGTAGTGAAGGCTAGTGTCATAACCTCCACCGCAAATAAAATTATACGTTTGGTCATTTTAATTTTGATAATTGTCTGAGGTGTCAATAATCCGGATACAAACCACAGTATTTATGACCCACACTATTACAATTTGCGGTCTGGTTCGTACACCGACGACACACAATTTCCACATAACATTTTCTTTTATTACATTACACGAGAAAAGAACCAGTAAATTACAAAATCATTGTACTTATAGCATTAAATTTAATGTAAAACACACACACCAATACAACAATAAGCTGATGTTAAATTTTCAAATAAACAAAAGAAAAAAAAAAGAAAATGTAATGTAATAATAAAAAATTAAGCCGAAAGGAAAACAAAATGTTCACAATTGGTGGTAATAATTCTGACAACATTCGCTGCCACACATGTAGTTCTTACACGCTCGTATAAACGCACGGGAAGTAAATCTATTACGATACCCGTAATATGAAAATAAAATTTTCTAAATTTTCATTATATTTGTACCAACAGAAGTAAACCGAAATCTCGGTTCTCGGAATAAAATTAAGGTTGTATAGGACCAAAATGAGATTGTTACTCTTTTGCTGGTATACAGTATCTATTTTTTGCCTGCTCTTTTTCAATTATGTGTTTAAGAATAAAATCAAACAAAAATACAATAAAAATAATGTCGAGAAAGAAAGTACATACATGGAAAATAAAACGAAAATCTTTTGTAACATCCATTAAGGATAATATAATTTTCCTTTTTCATGGCTGTGAGTATATGTGTATGTACATATATGTTCGTATCTCCGAGTAATATTTGTTTATCGTGTGTGTGTGTACATATATGACTACATATGTACAAATGTTATAACATTCGTTTGCAAAGGCGACAGATAATAGGTGAAGTATTTATTGTACCGATAGATGTAGGGATTCTACATACAGTACACACACACACACGCTAACAAGACAAGATGAGAAAATCAGTTTAAAAAGACATCTCTGTAATTATATTATTAGATTGAATTTCCTACGTACGTGTGGGTATATGTGTGTATGTGTGTCTGTGTATTATGTTTATTATTGTATTTCTCGGATTATCCTTTTATTCTTTTTGGTGAACGACCGACTCCCTAAATTGACCAAACCAAATTCACAAATGTCCTTTTAATAAGTGTTTATATAGCTATAATATGCTACACTCAGATTTGAACATAATTAAATTGTGACATTTGGTACGAGTACATAATATGTGGGAATATATTTGGAAATAGAATAATGTACAGAGGCACATCTGTGCCGATTGAATTTTTCAACGGATAATGTTCTAAATTTTAAATATTATATTAGTCAATGATCGAGCACACATTATAACTATGTTATGTTGCTACCCTGTGTAACAGTTGTTACAAGCAACTGGTAATGATATAATAAATGTTAATCTTAGCTACACTCCTGGCCCTGTAGCTACACTCCTGGACAAAATTAACGCATATTTTTTTTGTAATAAAAAAAAATCTCGCTGGACAATTTCAGTGGAACTGGTATCAAATGATCCCAAATTTATAATTTTCTCAAAAGAGGCACAAATGTGGCGTTATGGAATTATAGCGGCTATTTTTCATTACAAAATGTTTATAAAATGTTTATAAACATTAAAACTAGCTTTATTACAATTTAATTTGATTAATTTAATAATGAGTATTTCCCCCTCCCCCGTGCCCTTATTACAGTTTCCATCCTTTTGGGCACACTAAGTAGAATGCTTTGTATCATTTCTTGCGGAATGAGATTCCACTCTTCTCTGCTGTCGAATTTGGTGCAGGATTTCTAGCTCTAATACGGCGTTTTAGAATGTCCCACACGTGTTCAATCGAATTAAGATCAGTACTCATTGGTGGCCACTTAAGTGTACGACTGCCAATATCTTGGAGATATGGTCGTACCGTTGCAGCAATGTGGACTGGAGCGTTATCATGCATTAACACAAAACTGTCATAACCTATGAAGCCCACATATGGCAAAACATGATCGCCAAGACTGTTCCGAGCATACCAGTTTGCATTCATCCTCAAACCAATCACCACCAGCTCCGTACGGCCCTCCCAACTGATTCCACCCCAAAACATTATTGAACCTCCACCAAAGCTTACAGTTTGCACAATTGGATCTGGTTTCCATAATTGGATTCTGGTCTCATCTGAAAAGAGAACAGTGGCTTATTGATCAGTTCCCCAATTTGCATGAGCATGAGCACATTCTAAACGGCTGGATTTGTGCCGGGGAAGAAGCTGTGGTACTTTTACGGGCCGTTTTGGAGTTAGGTTCACTTCTTTTAATCTTCGTCTAACTGTTCTGACACTAATATTCACTTGACGCGCACTAAGTTACTCATTTTTGAGTTGAGTAGAAGTTCGCTTTTGATCTCGTAACGAAATCATTTTTAAAAATCGATCGTCATGCTCGGTTGTGCACCTTTTACGCCCTTGTCCGGGCTTTCTTTTATACTCTTAGGTCTCATGATACCGCTTAAGTATTCGTGAAACCGAAGACTGATTAATTCCTAATTTTCTTGCGATTTGTACTTGTGTATAATCTTCCTGATAAAATGTGACCACTTTATCGCCTTCAGCTCTTGAACGGGTGCCATATTACAATGGATTTTATATTAGGTGTTTGCTTTAGAACACATTTACATGAACTAGTGGTACTGCATTTAAAAATAATTGATATGCAATGGAACAAAAGCCGATCGTTGCCTTGGATTTCAAACACAATGCACTTTTGATTCAGCATTTTTGAAAAATTTAATTAATTGGCTTGCAGTAAACTTAATTCAAGGTGGTTTCTGATAAAAATATAAATGTGCTATCATTTGACACCAGTAGTATTAAAATTGACCAGCGGGATTTTTTTTAATTACAAAAAAAAATGCGTTAATTTGGCCGCGAGTGTATAGTAACCATAGCTTATCGTAGGAGGTGACTAATTCTGGATGACGACCCACATCCGTAAAAATTCGAGTGTTAAAAATGTCAACAAAAGAAACAAATCCGATTCCGTCAAAATAACAACCAACTCCCGCGTAATTACCTGGACACGAAACGTGGAAGGATCGACACGTGGAAAGTGCAGAACTTATCACATGTATAACTAAACTTTCGTCTAAAACTAGCTCTCCAGGAAACACGATGGCCTAAAAGTGAAAGTCATGGAAATCATGGAGTTGAATTAATCAACAGTCTACCATTGAAAAAGGCTATATCGCATAATGAAACACAAACTCGTGTGACGAATCACAGATGTCAAGAGTGATAACTAAAAAGAGATGTTAATTATAGCAGTAGGGGTTATCCTGTAACCAAATGTTTACACATACGAACAGAATAAAAGTAAATAATGAAATAGGCGGAGCAAACAAAATACGACGAAGAGAACATTCGCGAAGTGTAGAGAAGGAAAATAATGGAATGTACTACAAGTATTTGCGTCGTATAAATACGTGTAGACATTTGAGTTACGAAACAGTTCAATTTTGAATTTCGAAGTGTTAATATCGAGAAGTGATAAAAAGTGAAAGTGAACTGTTAAAGTAATTGTAGTGATAATTATTGTGTAAAATTAGTGTTGTGAAAATTATTTGTGAAATAATTATGGAATTTATTGGAAAATAAATTTATTGTAAAAATTAATCTTTGCGAGATTAATATTCACAATCTAGTGATCGAACCGGATAAATTATTAGAATAACAACTCGGCGAAATCGTAACACTCGGTTTACAGTCACAAGAAGAAATGAAAGTCTTTGTTTGGAGAACCCATAACAAATTTGTAGACAAAAGAAGCGCGAATGGTGAAAGGCTTAGGTTTAAAGAGTCCAAACACTTAGCAATGAGAGAAATTTACGTGGGTTAGTTAACTAAGTGTCCGGATTGCATCATATCTTAAGATCACAATCAACGAGTTCAAAACCAAATATCTGATCTTCGGTTTTAGAGACTCTCAAAACGCAATTAATTTCAGAAATTTTACCCACCCTTTTGAAGGAGCGGTGATATTCACGTATTTTTGATAGTAGTGTGGGAGAAAATCAAATGCAAATAAGCTGAAATTATGCATAGTGTTGAGCAGACCTTGATGGATGAGAGTTTCCTTTTAACATTCGGGAGAAGAAGCATGCGTGTGATATATGCGTCGTTGGTGGCATATACCAAGTTCTTTTCAATCACGAGTGCATGAAATCAAAGGGGAGCGAGTGCGCTGGCTTTGGTAGAGGACGACGTCTCTGTCGGCGACGAGGGCTTGACAGTTGTCTGAAGAAAGGTTATTGCCAACTGACTATATGGTTAAAATTAATTTAAGCTGAGTCGGGCTAAGCTGACACATGCTCTGAGCTTACCGAGAAATCGTTGAAACCAAATCCTCCAACGTATCATACAGCCAATATGTTAAAATCGATGTTTGCTTGATTCCCAGCAACAGCACGGACTAGCGGACCTGTTGGTTAAATAACAGCAATAATAATTTTTTCGCAAATATCCGCAGGGCATCTATACTAAAATAACAATTGTGGAGTATTCTACGAAGTGTTGAT
Source organism: Tipula lateralis (assembly GCA_963932295.1). NCBI lineage: Eukaryota > Metazoa > Arthropoda > Insecta > Diptera > Tipulidae > Tipula > Tipula lateralis. Next base: position 150,019,348 of record OZ010737.1, on the reverse strand, counting down.
AAGAAGCTTATACAACATCAAATCAAATCAAGAAGCAGTCATAGTAGCGAAAATATTGGTAAATGTCAGCCATCAGCAAATATGGAGTGCCACTGGAACTACAAACAGATCAAGGAGGAAACTTCAAAACACAAATAATCGCTGAGTATATGATAATAAACCCGGCATGATTGAATAATGGAATAACTTAATCGTACCTTGTGCGAAAGTAGAGATGTCAGACCAAAGGAACTGGAACGAACGACTTTCACTGCTCCAAGGATCCAAGTACTAAGATTAAGACTTTCAACGTATACCACACCGAAACAAAATCCGCTATTGGAGTACATTGGAATAAGACAAATATTATATCAACCAATGTAGTGTTGAAATGTTCAATGTGAAGTGAAGTAAAAATAAATGTTATAGCCGCATACTAGTGACAAGCAGCTTATCTTACAATTTATTGTGTGCAGAGTTTGAGAGTTTGAATAAAGTGCGAAGTTTGGACGATAATCACATAACTGTCTGAACTTTATTACAAATTCACTGAGAGTGACAGAAGATTTTTGCCAGATCATCATATGGAGCGTATATATTTAGCTTATACAAACTTTATTCGTAAAAATTTGACTCCACCCACTTCTATCGTGAACCAAGTTTTCCTTCTACAATATAATTCTTTATACTTATATATTCTAATAAAGTCATTTAGGCGAATAAAATACTAATACATTTATAACATGTATACGTATACGAAAAATTTGGGATTTTTTTTTAAGAAGTATTTCACAGTCATAATTTACATCATCTTTGAAATCACAATATCATTTTTTATACCTACATTACATTTCAAACATTACACCAAACCATGTTGGGCAAAAAACTGGCAAAAATTTTCTTAGTTACTCTAATAACTCTCAATAGACTACCCTTGGTAGTCGTAGTATTGTGAAATGGGAGTTTTTCGAGTGAATAATTATTTTTAACTAATTTTCTATTAAATTACATTTGTTACCTTGATGAGTTAAGGTCAAATATGTAGCTGTTTCATACTTTAATTTATTTGAAGAGCTGAAATTTCGTATCGTTATACGCTTCGTTACCTTAGAGATTTGCAAGGTCTAATTTAAATGGTGACCATTCCCAAAATAATTTTAACCTTGAAGAAATATGTCTTGCAAATTTTTCTTTTTTGTGTATACCTTTGTTGAAATCCGTTTCTTAAATAATGTTTAAAGGACGTGGCCTCAATAAAAATTAATTAAGAAAATATTATTTAACTTTGCTAAATCCTACATCGGACACATATAGAGGACTTCCCAAAAAGAGGTTCAGTGAATTGTAAAGAGGAAGGTATGTCATTATCATTTTAAAACGATATCAGCCAAATGAACACCACGGCTACACTTCCCTACCAATTTGCAAACTTTTGGCTGTATTTCCTCGATAACTTCCATTTTACAGGTCTTGAATCGATTGTGGAGCATTGGCATAGCCCTGATCTGTCACAAAATATTGGTGGCCAATTTTAATCTCCTTTTTGAGAAATAATGACCATATGGTCAGGCAAATTTTCTTGCCAAATTGCGATTGATTCGTGGCTTGAGTTGCACCTAGCACCGTGTTGCTGAAAATAAACGTCGTACACGTCAATATCTACCAATTTCGGTCATAAAAAATCCATTCACCTTAACAGTTCAATCCATTAACCGTAACAGTTGTACCAGACTCATTTACGACATAGTAAGGTCGAATTATCAGCCCAAAAACCGCACTACACAGTGATACGTTCAGGATAGAGAGGCTTTTCAACAATCATTTATGGATTTTCTCAGCCCGAAATGTGACAATTCTCATTTGTAAAATCTGGATGATTTTGATGCATTTGAAGGACTCAACTAATACTTTAAGCACATATCTGGTTTCGTAACTTCAGTTTCGAGTTACTATGCCTTCGTTGTAATGTGTCACTGCTAACCATGGTTTGGAACTAGGTTTAAACATGGTTTCTAAATGAGCTATTTTTTCTCATCCCATGGCATTTTAGTGACGACACTGCCAATTTATACAGTTAGTGAATAGCGAAAACTAAAAATATTGTTTTTTGATATATTTGTTTATTTTTTTTTTTACAATTTGAAGTTTTAAAAAAAATAAAATAATACAGAATTCGATAAATTAACGGAAAATAAAACTCAAAATATAAACGTCTCAAATTTTTCCACCAGTTTCACTATTGCCGACCGAGAAGATGCTTCACAAAGGCACAAAAGTGCTTCAGTTTTGGGAAGTGTAGTGGCGTAAAGTTCATTTGTCAAATAACAATGACACTTTCCCAAATAACAGGCCATTCAAAATGAAACCTCTTAATAGGCAACCCTTTACCTAAACCTATATTGATTAACTTTGAGATGAACGCGTATGAAATTTGAGACTAATAGCTTTTTAAATAGATTTTGTTTTTGGTCCAACTTTTTCATGTTGTTCCCGAAAAAACAGGCGTGTAAAAAACAGCCTCTTCAAGTGCTTTAAATTAGCAAAGTTGAAAAATAAGTCATCTAACAAATTAATTAAGTTTAAAAGGATAAACAGACACAGTGTCTGCTTGCTATAAAAAAGCAGTTGTCTGTATGAACAGCATAATAATCGTTTAATATGTGCTGTATATAGTGCTGGCAGCCATCCTAATTTTTATAGAGCCACTTTCACTCAACTATACAACTTTTGCAGCAATACACAAAACTTATATAAGTATGAAATATATTCGTCCTTCTTCAGTTGTTTATGTTGTGTGAGTGAAAAAAATTGTTTAAATACTTTTTTATTGTCCAAAAAAAAAGGAAAAACTTGGTACAGTAAAAAACTGGAAAATTCATTTTTCTTTTACAATTACTTCTCGTTTATTTTTATTTTGTTTTTATCTTATTTTCATTTTTATACCAGACAGTAGTGAACGAGCGACAAAAAAAAACAATTTTATAAACAGAAACACCAGCGAAAGCACCAAAGTTTTGTTTAATTTATTTAATTTTTTTTATGTATGTATGAGTATATCGCGCAAAGTGTTTTTTAGATAAGAAACGGAGAAGCGAAACTGTTTCGAGGAAGAAACTGAATATAATGGTTTAATTTATCGACTGATTAAAAAAAAAATCGTGGTACTGTAATTTTTTATTACTCGAGTTGTTGTTTTTTCGGTTCGTTTTCCCGTTCCCATTTTTTTATTTTTTAATTTTGCAAAGTAGTTTTTATTAATGATCATGGGAATTTTCCTTTTTTATTTTGAGTATGTGTATACTTTAAAATATTTATGTATTAAATCAACCGCATCATCATCCCTGGTGAGTGCATATAAAGCACATGTACATATTGCTAAAATTCGTAATACGAATATATTTCAAAATGATTGTATCCAAGATCTTAGATTTTACTGCAGACACATGTTCATTCTAATCCACAAAAGACTGTTAACCACTGTAACATGAGGTTAGAAATAATATGTCCCACAACAGAGACTCTTGAGTATTCCTCTGACTATTAGTCGTCCCAAGACATGTTTTTTTCTTATTCCATTTGGTCGGCAATTATTCTATAAATCTCTATTGCCATAAGCTTCTAGTTCAATACTTCTGAAAGATTTGATCCAGAAAGTTGTTTAAGGGCAAGTGTAGGAAATAAATTAAACAAGCAGATGGAGTTACGCCTCCGTCAATTCCGTATTGTGGTACCAAAATGGATCCTGTCAACATCTCGGAGGAAAATTCTCTTCAGGAACCTGAAGGGCCACCGGACCTGACGGAATTCCTGTTCGAATATTGAAGGAGTTTGCCAGTGACTTGGCTCCAATATAAACTAAAAATTTTCTCCTTTCTTATAAGCAAGGTAAATAGCCGAACGCCTGGAAGAGTGCGATGGTGCAACCGGTTCTTAAACGTGGTTGTGATAAAACTGACCCTTCAAACTACCGGCCAATATCAATTGTGTCAGCCGTGGCTAAAGTTTTTGAGAAATGCATTAACCAAAAACTGGTGCATTATCTTGAGATTAATAAAATAATTTCAGATAAACAATATGGCTTCCGCGAAAGCCGCTTCACAACCGATCTCTGGACGTATGTTACGAACCAACGGAATCTCGCCCTTGAACCACACGGAGAACCCTTTGCAATCGCCTTGGATATATTCAAGACTTTTGAAAAGGTTTGGCATGAGAATCTCATTTGTAAACTTGTGGCATACGGCTTAGATTCGATGACCATCAAGTGGATAAAAAGCTTTCTCAAAGACCGAAAGATCAACGTTGTGCTAAATGGCAGATCATCAACGACACACTCCCCAAATGCCGGAGTCCCTCAGGGATCAGTTTTGTCACCAACTTTGTTTTTGTTATACATTAATGACTTGTTGGATAGCACTGTGAACCCTATCCACAGTTTTGCCGATGATGCAACATTGCACTCTTCTATTTCATTCGAGGTCGAGCCTACTCCTCCACAGTTAAACGGTAAAAATCTGGAAGTTGTCACTTCGCTTAATTCCGATTTGAGTACAATATTTGAGTGGGGAGTAAAAATCAGGTCAAATTTAACGAGAAAAAACACAAATATGCACATTCTCGGGTAAAATAGTCACAACGAACACCCTTTTGTGGTGAAAGGCCACGTTCTCGTGAGTTGTAACTCAATTCGTCTACTTGGTGTTTAGATTATCAACAATTTAAAATGGAATTAACACATTATCGCATTAGCCAAATCAGCTTCCTCAATAGATGCAGACGGTTTTTAAATCGCATCAGGTTCTCCAAATATTTAAAACCTTTATTAGACTGTGCATAGAATTTTGCTGTCAGGTTTGGGGTGGAGCATATGGCATTACTCTCTAGTTGGATCGAGTTCAGCGGCGTGCCATCCGAATAATACGAAACCCCAGACTTACGAAAGATCTAGACAGTCTTCAACACCGCAGAGATGTTGCAGAACTCTGCGTGTTCTATAGATTACTAAATGGTAAATGTTCTGCAGAATTAAAGGAAAAAATACCACCATATGTTTTGCCCGGACGGGTAACACGAGGAACGGTTAATGCGCTTAGGTTTACGGTGAAGCTGCTGAATGTTTAAGGCAGCTTTCAACCTTTACTTGAAGGATCGCGCGTTGGGTGCAGGAGCTCTGACAGTTACAAGTAGCTAGGAATGTCTACAAGTCTGCCCTGCACCCAATTAAAACAAATAGTAATTTTCATAGGAATTTCTCTTATTTGTTAGTTAGCAACTTTTAACTCACCTAAGCGCTTCAGTCAATCAGAGTCTAAAACCCATATTTAGGGGTACTTTGAGAAAAATATAAGATACAATTTTCATTGTTCTAATCTACTTATAAGAAATAACAGATAATTAAGACTGAAGTAACTCAAGGTCATGTAAATATATATAGATGATTACGATGACAATGTTAAACCATTTGAATAAAGTTAGTAGCATGTGTTTTCAGAGTGACACATTAATAAAGGGTTATCCAATACCAGGTACGTTTCCAATTGCGATACATGCGTGACATCCGTCATGTTCATATGACATTTCACAAAAATTGATTTCGTGCTCTTCTACCATTTTATGGTGTTCAGAACGTCGATTCGCAAAACAATCAATAAATTTCGAACCACTTTCCTTATTGGATATTGATCACTATTGTGATCTATTGTGAGTATTGCAGATGAAGCTGAAAGTGTACGTATTATGTATTAAAGAAAACACATTTTTGGATATTATTTTATTATTGATCAATGTGGGTCGTCCACCTTCTCAGACCATCCTCTCATGCACCATGAAAATACGCGTGATAGAATAGTCAGACGACTAAAAGCATCTGCGTTGTAATTATCCTTGCGATAATGGTAAGCATTCCGGAATACGCTCCAGCACGATGATCGGTCACGATTGTAAACTCACGACCATAGACATCTGATAAGGCCTCTTTATCAATTTGAGCATAAAGAAAGCAATCGGACGGTCTTATAACCCACCTTATGTAACAATAAGGCTCTGAAAAATACCTGGTGTCGTTGGGATTCCAAACTGGAGGCGCTTCACCTTAAAAGCCCCTTTGTGAGTTGCGATGGTTTGGACCATGGCAGTGTTATCGTCAACGGTGAGTTGTTGGTAGGCTTGGGCCAAATCCAGCTTTGCAAATATCGATCCTATTGGCATCGTAGATAGCAAATGGGTTGATGACGGAATTGGAAAAGCATGCACGGAAAGCGTTTTGTTAACGGTTGACTTATAGTCCCCGCAAATCCGTAATGATCCGTCAGATGTTTCGCCCAATCACTGTAGTCCACAGACTCTTAAATCCCCTGGTCTAAAATTATTTGTAGCTCCGCTTCGATTGGTCCACAAAGACAGAATTGCTACGATGCTTGGATCCAATTTCTATGAAACGGGTATGCCATGGAGTTCTCCAAGCTCATTGGAAAATAAATGTTGATACGTTTCCATTATTTCTGAAAACTATATCGATTGAATAAAACACACTCCTTGGGTAGAAATTCCTAGTGGCTCGAACCAGTCGACGCCCAAAATGTTGGTTCTATTTCCGGTGGTCACGAATAGCGTCATATTGTCAACAAATCGTCCATCATATTCGACATCAACTAGAATATGACCAAGTATCGGATTCTGCTGAATATCCCTTAATTGTAAAGCGGATTGCTGTAGGTAGACTCGGTGGAGATTTCCAAATAGTACAAACGGTCCATTCCGATATAATTGTGTATCTGGATCCCGAGTCTACTTCGAACTTGCACTGTACTTTGTTGATTATGAAAGTTGTATCCATAATTGAGCCTAGTGGAGTGGGCGGCACGAGAAGTTTCGGATGACTGTCGCGATTGCTGAACAAATTTCACATGACTGGACTGCTGTTGGGCATTGGTGATAGCTTTGTGATCTTCTGATGCTGTTTCAGCAGCAACGGCATTTTCACAAACTCTCTCTACATCAAGGTCTTCTCCGCTAGGAATTGTTGTTGCAATGCCGAATTTCAAATTCCACAGAAAATTCGATCGCAAAGCATGCGGTCGAGAGTTGCAGATGGAAAATTACACTCTTTCGCTAAACGTCGAAGCTCGGCGATGTACTCAGTGACATTCTCTTCCGCCATTTGCTCTCATTTGGACAATTTAAATGATGCAGCAATCTCGGACGGAGTGGGGGAAAAGTTGTCAGTAAGGTGTTTAATAATATCTTTATAAACTATCTTACTAACCCTTTGAGGAGCTATAAGAGATTCTAATAGCTCATATGTTGTTCCTACACATAGTGTCAAGACGACGGCAATACCCTTGATTATTTAATATACAGTGGTGTAGTGTTATACATTCATACGTATCTACAGCTACAGTGGTATAGAACATTACAGTAGGTGAAGACCACAATCAATCGCTTCGTCGCCGTTTTCAAGCTCCGGGACTCTCATATGACATATTTTGGCGTATTTTGATGAGAGATCTTAGTTTGAAGGCAAACACAAAACAGCTTGTTTAAGAATTGAAGCTGGTTGGCCTACCTTTGCGCCATCGTTTTGATTTATGGGCGTATAAACAGCTCTAAATTGATCCATTTCTGAATCAAAAAATGTGTTCACCGATGAACAGCCAGAAGAGGTTCACGAGCTTCAAGAGATTTGTCACTTCCATGAGTATGGTATTTCCCGTTTTTGATCTAAGAAAAGGTCCCATAAAATCAGTGGATTTGAGTCTTCCAAGACCTCGTAGCTATTCATCGTTGACCCATATTGGGTATTGTTAAACAACATTGACAGGTTTTATTGCCTTACAGAAAATTGTAATTGTTAAAATCACAATTTTTAACGTGTACTTGCGTATATCAAATCCCATTTAAGTCCAATAAAACTCTCTCTGTATACGATTGAACTTCTTTTTGCATCCGTAATGGCACCAAAGGATCGTCATGATAGTTTTTTAACAGTGATTCCCTTTCATTCCGAGGTACCAAAAACTTCTATTTGTATGATAATATACCAAATTTTTTACGAGCTTTTATTATACACTCAGAAAGCTTCAAAAGCCAGTTATCATCTTTAACACTTAGAGTACCAATCTCCGGTAAAGCTCTTGACAAGGCACCAGCAACCACGTTGTCCTTTCCTTTCCGATAGATGAGATTAAAATCGAAATATTGCAGTCGCAATGTCCACCTACCTAACCTTCCAATTGGATCCTTAAATTTTAATAACCTCTCGAATATTTCTCGGTATCGGATAATTGATAATACATTCCACCTTTTTTTAATCCGTTCTCAGGACGTTTCGATCTAAAATGTAACTCAAATATTTGAATTCTGGGCAACAGAAGAATGATTTTTCTTAACTTATGGTAAGATTAGCTAGACTGAAACGTCTTGCCACCTTTTCCATCATTTCAATGTGTTCTAGTAATGGTTTAGTTGCCACAACAATTTCATCCAAATAAGCAAAAACCTTTGGTTGCATATCAACACCTTTGGTTACATACCAACTTTCATGACTTTAAATTGGTATAATCCTCTTCCAAAATAGTTGTCTCGGAATTGAGTGAAATACGACTAGTTTGGCTGATCCAAAACATTATGGGTCGAATCATAGTTCAGAAATACTAAAGAGAATAAATATAAAGAGGAACATCGTATATGACCCGCTGTTGCATATAAACTAAAAATATTTCTGAGTTATATGGTGATGGCAAACGAAATAGGATAAACATACATTTTTTATTTCGTTTTCTCTTTCGAACGACAGAAAAAAAATATTTCGAAATTTCGCTTACTATTTCATATTATAATTCGATTGTAAAACGGAATAGATATATTTTCATATTCTATTCTGTTTTACAATCGAATTATAATTTTGAAATAGTAAGCGAAGTTTTGAAATAGTCAAATATTTTTATTTTGTTGTCGCTCGAAATAGAAATCGAAATAAAAAATATATGTTTATCCTATTTCGTTTGCCATCACCATATAACTCAGAAATATTTTAAAATATTTAGTTTATATGCAACCGCGGTTCATATAAGATATTCCTCTTTATATTTATTCTCTTTGGCAATACCATAAAGTGCATTGTGTGAAAAGGATAACAATGATTCAATGCTACCAAGTGTTACTTTGATAAATTACAAGGCCTTTTTGCATTCTAAGCAAACTGTAGGAGTTGAAACAAGAAAGACAGTAGATGTCCATTGATATTCTTGGAACTGAACACAAGGTATCTGATACAGTTGAATGCCAGACAGCTGCTGATGAAGTTTACGGTATCACTAATCTCTAGGCATTTAAAACACACGTCCCATTTGACCAAGGAAACTTTTGAAAGCGCAATTACCAGTAGATTTGAAAATCAGTTTTCTTAAGTTTTCTTTTTTTATGGAAAGAGTGTACGTGGTTCACGCTAATAAAGTAAATCGTTCTACGGCAAATATCACTTTTTTACTAAGTGAAGATGCAGAGGAGCACTTAATTATGGTCTGATGAAACACAAACGAGAACCAGTTTTGGTCTAACTATCTGCAATTGCATTGCCTTCAATACCATATTGACATGACCAAGATTTACTTTTCTCATTTCATTCGAGAAGATTTAAGAATTGGTTACAATCCCTTACCGGGTTAGAGCTGGTCAAAAAACTTTACGAGTAAAGAACTATCAGTACAAAATATAATACATATAAGTGTCGTCAACAGAACATTCGGTCTGCAGCTACACAGTCGGTAACCAAAATTAATCCGTTCGATAGATATTACAGTACGTCCTGAAACTGCCAAAGATTCTCAGACATGTCGGTGCCATCTTAAAATAATAGTCGCATTACAGATATCTCATTGAGAATAATGGGGAATAACTACTATCTCTAAATGAATTAACCATCTTAAGTGTAAAAATTAAAAGCAGATAGTAGCGCGTCATTAACCATGTCAATTTTCGTCACAGATTATTTGAATTTTACAAAAGCTGTCTATGGCCAGAAAAAGTCCCAAAAGCATTTCATACCCCAGCGGACCTCAAACGAAAGTAAGCGGAACAGGCTGTACTGATAATGAAGGACTGTAAATGGAGCAGATAAAGAATGAGTTTCAGTGCTAAAAGAGAAATCAAAACCATGTCTCCAGTTCTAGCCCTACAAGCAATATAAGTTGTGAAATTGATGATTATAAATTAACTTTTATAAATTAACTTTAACCCTGATAAAAAATTCCGACGCTTGCATGCTGGCCTAGCAATGAAAATTGCAATAACTTCGACAATAACCAGAAACTTCATAAGTGGTGGCTTTAACGGAAATAAAAATATTCTGAACCTCGGATATTATAGTGCAAGATATAAGCATAAATTTCATCTAATCCATGATAGTGAGTTCGATGTCTAAATAAGAACAGGGTGGTCATTTTGTGGTGCTTTATCATATTTTTATATCACGATTGGAGACTTTTTTCGTGATATAAAATATATTAAATAAGTCTACAAACACACCCCTGTGCAATAAATTTAAAAGGGGAAATAATGAATTTTAAGGAGAAATGAATATTTTAGATTGATAAATTGACGTTTCTACATAACCCCAAGAGTAATTATATCATTTTTTATATGAAGTGGTTAAACAGGAAGCGATAACATTTTTGTAATGTGGTAAGTATATGAATACAACTTAATTAATGATATTGGAAACAATTTAAACATAAAATATGAAAAACAGTATAAAATGTTGACTGATAAAGCGAGATGGAAGTTATTTTTGTCTCTTTTACCCATTTCAATATACGACGTGAAGTTGTTCATTCATGATGCACCGGCAGTAAGCTACGATAATTTATTTTTATCATACTTTTTATCACTTAATGTGATAAAGCACCACAAAATGAACACAGGTCCAAATCGAAGCCGTGCAACATTTAAGACAACTGGAAACATTGGAAGAAATTGGAAGCTTCTTGGGAATTATTAACTATGTTTCTAGATTCATATCGGACGTTGCAACAAAAACTTTTCCACTTCGTGAACTTATCAAATCAAATAAATTTGAGTGGATAGAATTAGGGTTCTATACTAGGGTTCTATGCTCTGGAAGATGATGTAGATGAAATAACTGACGCCAGCTTAGTAAGACTAGGAGCGGTTCTGTGTCAAAGTGATTGTAGCGGTCCGACAATATTCGTATACGGGCATCAAGTGATCGCGAACGGAAATATCACATAACAGAAAAAGAAGCTATGGCTCTCGTCTGGGCTGTGGAACATTTCCATAGGTATTTGTGCGGAAGAAAATTTGATTTGGTCACAGATCATACACCGTTAGAGTTTATTTTCAACCCGAAACACAAACCCTGTGCAAGAGTGGAGAGATGGGTGTTACGATTGCAGGTCTATGATTTCCGAGTAGTAAACAAACCGGAGAAATACAACATAGCGCATCCTTTTTTTCGCTTGCCAGTGTCTTCGATAAAATCAAGAGACCTTTTTGATGAACCAACGGAATGTTTCATTAACCAGCTGATTGAAGCGCAGTCTAAAGCTTAAGGAACAATTGGGCATCTGTCTAAAGCTAAAGGAACAATTGGGCATTATCTTTATTAGGTCATCCGAAAACCATAACCGCTAACAATGGAAGACAGTTCATCAGTTGTGAATTCAAGAATTTTTGCGATGAATATGGAATCAGGCTTTACTCCACCACTCCGTACTGGTCACAAGCCAATGGCATTGTTGAGGGACAAAATCGATAAATTCTGAAAATATTACGTATGAGTGCTAACTTTCAAAAAAGTAACTGGCGAAAATACTTACAAACCTATCTTTTAAGGATAGAAATACACCACATCCGGCAACAAGAGTGTCCCCAACGGAGTTACTGTTTGAAAGACCGAATTGAACTAAGCTTCCATCAATTACTGAAGGTTTGCAAGGAGGGAATGATGAGATGGTATATGAAAACGATTTAATCTACAAAAATAAAACAAAGAATATGCAGACAGTAAAAGTAAAGCCAGGTTTTGCAAGATAAGTATATAGGTGATGTGGTGTAAAACGATTTGGGCAAACTCCAACTGGTATTAAAAATCGGATTTATGATGGAACTATACCAAATATATAGCATCGAGGTAGAACATGAATAAAATGACACACCTGTAACATATACATCAACTGATGTTAAATGTGTCGTGATCTAATAAGATGTAGAACATTTAAATCAATCACACATTATTAGTAGTTGCAATATAAAATGTCAATCTCCTGTAATATCCAGAACTGACATACCATATATATTATGTATAAATCGTACGTGTTACGGTTTACCATTTAATATAAATTATAAAAAAAAGATTTTATATTAGACACTTAAGTTCGTATTCTTCTCACCACCCTTATGTCTCCATAACATACACCCGCACCACATATATTGTATACTAGCATAATAGAAGCATATCGAAAGGAATAATAAAATTAATAATTTACCAACCACAAATAAGAAAAGGAAATTTTCCTAGAAAGGATATTTAGTTTCCGTACAAAGGTGTAGACAGACAGGTGAAAAGTACTTATAAGTTTTTCATTCAAGCTGTCCAATAAAATACAAACAAAAAAAAATTTATATAATATTTTGGAATATAATACTTTTGTGGATACAGTTATGTAGCCATGTACAAAAGTCAAAAGTTCTTAACCGTAATAATATTTAGGCCACACGACTGATGACAAACGTGTATAATATACCTTTAATATTTAATTGAGAAGGTTATTCAATTAAAAGCACAATTACAGGTACGGCAAGACATAATGTTGCACATATGACCCATAGAATACGACCACAGTGTCCAGAGCTTGTCGTAGGAGGCGCAAATTAAACAAACTCGGATACCATGAGAACAACAACGAACGCTCTGGCACGTGGAATATGCACTCACTTCGATAACCTGGCATGGTGGACGGCCTTATCACATGTATGAAAAAGTATCGGCTGAAACTCGTTGCTCTCCAAAATACATTACGGTCTAACAGTGGAGACCATATGGTCCAAGGCTATAAATTGCTACACAGTGGAGATGACCTCGGAAATCTTGACGTAGGAAAAAGGCTGTGATGAACTTTCAAGCAGTCAAAAATTGAATATGTAACCTTCGCTTGTATACATGAGGTTAGCCTCCACCCCAAGATAAATCATCATTTTACAATAATTTGGATAATATGTTGGGTCCTTTCTACCTGAGTGTGCTTTCAGATTTGTGATTGGTGACTTGAAAGCTAGAGCTGGCAGAAATCAACACAAACGTCCTCAAGATGTGAGATCTTATCGAGCGGTAACAAAAATTTTGTTGAGTACAATCACTTAGCAATCAGCAGAATTTGCGTGGGTTTTTTTTAAAGAAGTCACCGGATGGTATCATAACTTCAGATTTTGTTCAAGTGCCATTCCGGGGGTAGGATGGGATATTCTGTGTTATTGTCGATGTGGTAAACCCGATACATGGCGTGCAAATTTTTCTTTCAGTTTTTCACGACTTCGTAGGGAGATCAATGTCCTTGAGCGTTTCAAGTCAATCTTTGGGAAGACTTGCTCTGCTACACTACATGAGAGGATGTTCGTCCAGCTTTCATTTGTTGAGGCTACTGCTTAATTTAAATTCACAGTCTTGAGTGCTTTAATGGGCCTCTCCAACTTTGGCCTTACCGGTAGTAGTTGAAGAGTTGTACTATGCCTCGCTAGTTCGTCCGCCCTGCAGTTCCCCATGACATCTGAGTGGCCAGAGACCCAGACTATCTGAATGTTGAAATTCGCACTCATCTTATTCAATGTTGCCGTGGCAGTCAAGGATAGCACTATATGTCTCAACCAATTTAGTATCTCCTCAATCGCTATCATCTCTGCCTGGTCCACGCTGCAGTGACGAAAGGGAGACGCACGGCTATAAATTTATCAAAGAACACTCCAGCTCCTAAGTTTCCGTGTAGCTTGGAACCATCCGTCAAGAACTGTAATGTTTCCGTTTCCGCAACCGACCCGTTCTTCCAAGATTCCCTTTAGAAGCAGGAAGTTCAGAACTTTTCCTCGAAGCACAATATCGGGATAATGTAGTCTAGTTTCGCCAATTTCTTATCGATCTAATTATCGTCGAGTGTCCTCTCTGAAAACATTTCCACTAAGATATGGCTGAAAAGTTAAAGGCGCTCTCAATACCAAGGAACGCCACCATGCCAAACTCTTCCGAAAATATTGTTGTCTCAATTGTACTTACTAGGGTGTGCAGAGCTGTGTCCACAGATTTTTCTTACAGCAAGCATGCTGAGACTGGGTCCAGTTACTAGGCTTTATTTTTGAACGTATTAGAAATCCATCAGCCTTTCCAAGGTTCTTAGAAAGGATGATAGAGTTATGGGTATTAAATCTTTTCGATAGCCATGTGAGCAGTTACCTACTTTTGGAATAAAGATCACAATGACCTCTGCCCGCACCTCCGCGAAATTTTAAAACCCCTTTGAAGATAATTTCCAGCCAGGGGAGAATAATCAATGAGTTGTTCTGAATCTCCGATGGAATAATTCGGTCTAAACCAGCCAATTTATAGGGTTTGAAACCTTCAAGTGCCCATAGGATCCACTTTTTGGTTACGATATCTTCTATGTGCTGTGAGTGTGCTTCTCGATGAGTACTAATCTCTGTTGAGTCGTCGAAGCTTCCTGAAAAGGGATTTCGATGAGTAGTTCCAAAGATTCCTCACTAAAACAATCATCCAGTTTAATTAAATAATTGAGACTGGTAGGATAAGTAGACAGTATCTTCCTAAGACGAGAGGTCTCAGAGTCTGTTTCCATTTTATCACAGAATAATCTCCATGACCTCCTTTGTGCCTATCAATTCTTTTTTGTAAACTTTGAGGACCTCCTTATAAGAGTCCCTGTTTTTAGCCTCTCTCGTACTTTTGGCTCTATTAAATGCTATCCTTTATGACTTCTGGTAGGTCCCAGTTCCTTAGATCACCATGCTGGTTTTTGCTGAATCATTGGCTTAACTATTGCGCAAGCAGTGTTGAAGGACCGATTGCAGAGACTATAGTGAGCACCACAATATTCTTTCTTTCCGCTTCGGGACCTGGTTCTCTAGTTTTTTCCGGGAAAACCTGTTTGTCCCAGTTCATGTAGGCTGAGACCAGTATACAAATTACAGCCGTTCTTTATATTGGGAATAATTACTCCTCTGGTGGACGAAAATATTGGTAACTTACAAGCAGGATTATATCCAAATCGGCGAGAGATCAAGATTTTTCACTACGGATTATTCTTTCTAAGAACTTTGAACCAAATATTCCTAGAGTTCGAGCAGGTTCATGACTCGATCAATTGAAAGAGACTTTGGTATGTGCTAAAATATTTAGTAAGACCAAAAAATATGTACATCTGTGTAAAATGACAGTAACGCAGTCAAAATGCTGCGTTTAACTGCGTTGAAAACAGGCAATTGAGAACTTTTGCAATTACTTCTGGTGTTCGACAAGGAGATGCGCTGTCCCCGATACTTTTTAATCTCATGTTGGAATATATCCTTCGTAAAAGTGAAACACTTCAGGACAACATCTTATTCCGACAATCCAATCAACTTCTTGCGTATGCAGATGATATCTGTGTTATTCGATTACATGGCAACGGAGTGAAAGAGATACTTGAGCTACTGGAACAGTGTTCAGCTTCCGTTGGTTTCAAAATCAAGGAGTCCAAAACCAAATATCTGATCTCTGGTTTTCGATACCAAGACGCAATTGATTTCAGAAGTGGTACCCACACGTTTAAAGGAGTAATGAGATTCAAGTGTCTTGGATTTCTTATTATACTCACGATAATAGTAGGGAAGAGGATATCAAGGTTCGCCTTTCCACTACCTCGCATTTGAGCTTTTTATTCTCTCCGTCTATTTTTAAAATCAAAATATCTTGCAAATACGGATAAACTGAAACTGTACAGAGTGTTGATCAAACCCGTTGTTATGTATGGATGTGAGAGTTGGACCTTGACGGATGAGTACGAAAGATGGCTTCTTACAACCGAGAGATGAATCATGCGTGTGATATATGGCCCAAAACGCGACGTGGATGGTACATATCGAGTTTGTTAAGTGTTCTGGCTCGATCACGTTCTACGGGCTGATCCGAACCGAATGGTACAGCCATCGTAAAGAGAGAGCCGCCTTTCTGTAGGCGAAGAAGTCACTGCCGGCGACGATGGCTCTACGACGTAGAGAGCAGTTTTGCATTTTCTAGTTGTTCACAATAAAATGAAGAACTGTCTCGTGATCGAAACCGATGGAGTCAGATTGTTGACACGGTACGGCCCAAAACGTTTAAAATCTATTAATAGAACAATTTCTTGTACATTCAGATATAATCTGTGTATGTTCCACCCTCTTTAAATTTGTCTGTTATAATTGAATATGTCCGGTACAAATACGTACGGTGTTCATTTTGGGAGGTGAAATTTTTCTTATTTTATAGAAGGTTAATATAAGAGCATATAACGTTTAGGTTTCCGGTACAAAATACTAAACAGGATACATGTGTTGATATATACGAAAAAGCACTTTACAGTCTTTTGTGGGTTATATAATGTATGTCATTTCCGAATTGACCAAACTTTCATTTGAGAATTCGTTGAAAAATTATCGTTAATTTTCTAGTCGACATTCTATTGTTATACCGACATTTGCGAATTATACCAAATAAAATCTAAAGCTTTAAACCAACTTATTTATTTTTCAACACCAATTTTATGTTGTGGTTAGTCATAATTCCAAAACATATACGAAAGTAAAAAGCTGACCAATAAAACAAACAAAACCAAATATTTTCTTCATTCGTCGTTATCACGACAAACACAATAATATCATAAATAAATAAAACCTCAGCCAACAACAGACTCTGTTCTTAAATGATAATGTCGACTGTCAAGTGAATGAATAACATAAAGAAAAAATATATTTCACTTTTTCATTACTTGGAATTAAGAGGACTGCTAAGGTGATACCAAGACTGTTGGAAACCAATGTAGGTTACATAATTTTTTTTTCGTTTAATCTTGTGTCAATGAAGAAACAACAACTTCAACGGATTATTTTGGTTATAAAATTGAGTATTTTTGCGTTTAACATTTGTCGTTGCGGTAATGCGTGAGAATATAACTTTGCCATTTGTTAACACGCTTCCATTTAAATTTGTTTTTTTTTATGTTGGTATCGCATTAATATACTTATATGAGGGTGTTATAAACTGTTCAGAGTCTTTGAACTTTGTTACTAGAAGACAAACAACATGATAAAATAGAATATAGGGTTGCCAGATGTACTTCTTTAGGAAGTGGAAAATAGTAAAAGGATGCCATCGGTTTTAACCAATTTTTCTTGCCAGAAATCAGTTAATAATATAAAAATCAGTTAATGTCACAACCATGTGAATGTCCAATCTAATTTAATAAATTTTGGTACTGGGAGTACAAGTAAGGGAGTACACGTTTTGCCACCTTTCATTCTACTACCGAAACCGAGGAATAAAGCAAATAGTTTTGTGGCGAATTAGATTTTATCACATTTATAAATTTACCAAAACAAGTGCTATTAAACCGCCCAGGTGGCTCAGTGGTTTAAACTTTGGCAGTTGGAGCGGGAGGTACCGGGTTCAAATCCCGCTGGGGGCAGTATGCAAGAGCCGCACTGTCTCTACAATTTTAACAATTTGCAATCGGGCCACACGGACAAAACTGCATATTTTATACAGTCCAGGATTGAAAACTTTTTGGGCACATCAACAACAGATAACTATTCATCTTCATCCATTTTACTCATGACTGTCTTCCGTAATATCTTTAAAAGTTGCAATTATTCCCTGGTCGAGTGGCTGAAGAAAAAAGTTGTATTGGGTGACAAAAAGACCAGTTTTACCTTTGGATGTTTCGAAAAGAGCTTGTGACCTGGTGCATTATCGATCAACGACAGAACTTTAAATGGCATGTCTTTATTCTTCAAATAATGTTTGACCTCTGGAATAAAAAATCTTTGGAACCACACGTTGACTAAATTGATGCCGTAACCCAGCTTATTTGTCATCCAATGAACAGAAAGATCCTTTACATTAATACCTTTTAATGCTCGTGGTCGAAATGAATAATTAACTATGAGAGGTTTTAAGATACGTAAAGCGATCTTTTGCCTCCATGAAACCACTTGCACTCTTCTCCGTTCTAGCCACAAAAGTTCTGCTTCGCATTTTATTTTAAAAAAAGGCCAGTTTCGCCCGCGTTAAAAATTTGATCAGACGGATATTCACCGCCTTCAATTATTCCTTTAAAAATAGGTTTGCGTGTACTTAGTTGTTTTGCGATCAGTTGAAGTCCTCTTCAAAATTTTAGTTAATATTTCATCTGAAAAAATATGTAATCGAGCGGGATGTGAAAATCGAATTTTTCAGCGAAACGAATCAGGAAATGCACGACCAGCCTCCAGAGATTATATGTAGGAAACCTCTGAGCTCCATACAGCCACAACAAAGACTAATTATATTGTAAAACTAAATATCAGATCTTTCGTTCACGATGAGAGAGGTAATTACGAAATATCTTGTAATTACAATGAAACTGGTTCATATAATCCATTGAGATTTTATATCACATCATGATGAAAGTTAATTCCATTAACAGACATTATGCACGACATAAAAGGGCACTGATTATGCCGTCATACGTCGAATAAAACGATAGACAAATGTGTCTGTCTGTCTTTATCTTTGCAATCTGGCCTCAATGTTCACCCAACACTTTCGCGGTTCGCTTAGTTACGTCCTACTTACGCCATTATACATATGTAAAAATCGATGACGTTCGGCTATGGGACCGATTTACGTAGAACCATCTGCACATTGTATAGCCCTATGTCAGCCTATAGTACTGACATGGAAGATGGAACATAGATGTGTTCATTCACACCACCGATCATAATCAGATGGTAAAAAACCCTTATTGCATCCTGCCCCTATCGTGATTCGAAACCGGTACCTCCCACTTTAATTGAGGCAGCTTTGTATAGACGATTTTTTTTATGAACTGTACATTTCTTATTGTATTTGTATCTCGGTTGCGTGATTTATCTCTAATTTTTTGTAGTTCTACTGCAACTTCACATCCTCTGTCGTTGGCTGAATACTGGCCTTTACAGTTGACACAAGTATTTCGGGGAGCCTGTAACGACACGATTGTCCTTGTTCACACATGCTTGCTTTTCTATTCTGCTTTCCAAGTTATCAGGGCGGGGAGGGTATATCGGAACAATCGTTATCGCCATTACAGATAAACTGTATCATGTGCTTGCAAAAAAAAAATAAAAGAAAACCATCATGGAAAACCATTGCCGCAGCCACTACCTTATCAATTCGCAAATTTCCTTCCCACCATTATCGACACAATTTAATATTCCATTCCAACACACGGGTATTGACGATTCAATTGCATTCACTGGTTGAATTTGATTATTGACATTAGTTTGCTGAGTTATTGCTGGTTCTGAAAGCGATAATTCTTCCATCATCGGCTGTTCGTTCATACTGCTAACTGATTTGGGATGATTTTGACCATATTTACCCGATCGAGGATCAGTAGTAGAATTTCCCCAAAGTCGTTCATATCTCTGACATATACATCGTAAATCCTCTATAGTTTTGAAGGAAACTCGAAGAGTAACAGATTGTAAAGCAGGTTGCATATTATCACGAATAATGTCCAATAACTCAATCTCTGAAAAGGGTTCAGTTAACCTGCCGTTTAAACTTTCCATTTCTAATGAATATTCGTTAAAGGATTCACGGTATTTTTGTACGAGTCTCTGAATAAATCGTCTGATCTCTTTCTCTGACTCATGACTGGAAAATCTTAAAAGTAGCGATCGTTTCTATTTATATTAGGATTCTTTCTCTCGTATGTCCACAACCATTTTTCAGCAGAGTCAGTAACAAAACTGTCAATGAGAAATCGAAGTTTGTTGACGGGATAGTTATCACGTTTTGCATAGGTCTCCAATCGAAAGACAAAATCATGCACATCCATTCCGTTGTTATGGCCATTGAACGATAATTTCCATTGTGGGTGATATGGCCTAGAATATGTCTGCTTTACTGATTGAATGGATGTGCTTTCGGAATCTGATCCTTCAATTTCTTCCGTTTGGATACATTTAGCAGTTGATGATTGGTTATGACGACGACCAGATCCAACCGCTTTCCATAAATCTTTTACCACGGTGGTCGCTTTAACCGAAGGTGAATGTGATTTAGTAACGGAAGTTAGCTCAGACCATATACTAGAGGCTAGTGTTGGTTTTGGATTGACGACTAGTGGATTATATTTAAACGACCGTAATGAATGATTTTTCCGTATAGGTTTAAGTCCTGTAGTAGGACTAAGTTTACTGGTGGAAGATTCAATAGGACTTGTAATTTTCATTAATCGTTGTTGTGAGTCATACCTCAACTTTTTAAACTGGTCGAATGGATTATCAATATTTGTTTGGTCACCAAATGAAGACTTAAGTCTCTTCAGACGACGAGTCCAGTGTATGTGTGAAAGTGATTTAATAATTATGCTACAATCAATAATTAAAGTTTATATTGTTTTTAATTGTGTTCGAATGGGATATTAAATTGTGTCTATAATAGGGGAAGGAAATTTGCGAGTTGATAAGGTAGTGGCTGCGACGATGGTTTTCCATGATGGTTTCCTTTTATTTTTTTTGCAAGCACATGATACAGTTTATCTGTAATGGCGATAACGATTGTTCCTTTATACCCTACCCGCCCTGATAACTCGGAGAGCAGAAAAGAAAAGCAAGCATGTGCGAGCAATGACAATCGTGTCGTTACAGACCGTTCAGTCGCTTACTGCATGATTTCGTGCACATTTAACACATCTTGCTTCAAAGATGACAGTACTTTTGTGTATGATTATTATTTTAGCAGTTTTAACTTTAAGTCGAGTGACCTATCAGTGTATTTATTTTAACTATGTCTCTGAGGTTGAGATAACTTTAATATTATGTATAAATATTTTCAATTTTTTGTTGGTTGTCAAATGTTAGCATGATAAGTTGGAGAACTCTTCTCATGATTTCAACATTTCCCTCTCTGTTTTCTCGTCTCTATTTTCTCTTTAATGTTGACTGCATCATTTATTTGCAGGCCTTTTACTTGGAATTGATCGATCATTTTTATCTTCGTAGGTTTACCACTGGTGACCATCAGAATTTAATTTTTGTAGTCAGAGCTTTGTCGTCTTCGGGCTCCGTTGTGTTTATTTTTTTATTTTCCAGATGTTATTGCTGGGTGATATAATTTTGTAGTCATTTCGTATTACTTCTTTCATCAGTGGCTGTATACTGCCATGATTTGTTTTTCCTTCTATTTTGTTGGAGGGTGAAAGTAAGAGGCAGTATGAGGATTTAAACTGCAACTGTATCCCCACCAGCAGGTGGTTGCTGTCTGATTTTTCTAATCGATGGATTATTAAAGTATTAACTGAAATTATTATCCACTTAGAGCATTATCTGGAGTTCTACAAGGCACTAAGGCAGTCATATCATTCTACTGCTATTTTAATATTCATTTGCACGTTGTTGTTTGTTTCGAGTCTGAAAGTGCCTCTTAATCGCTGGCGACATGAAAATCCGAAACATATTCAGTTTTTTGAAGTTAAAATGGGATTTAGATAGATAGACTGGTAAATAAAGAGTAAGCAGTCTTTGAACCTGGGAAAGTGTTAGACTTTATTTTGTATAGCAATGCCGTTAATCTTTTCGAGTTCGTTTCCGATCTGGGTACGTGAGTTTTTCTGCTGGCGTGACTTTAACAAGCTTCATAGATTTCATTATTGAGAAAGCTTACGTCTCGCTAGTTCAATATTTCCTTAAGTATGTCTTCTCGGCCTGATCACTATTTTATCAAAACCACTCGGAGATAAAAGAAAGCATTCAGAAGCAGTTCGTTTTGTATGATCTTGGACGTTTATATTAGCAGACATTTCCTAAACAGCAGGATCTATTAACATAAATAAAAGGCGAATTAAAAGCAAAGAAGTTAAATCTCACGTTTACAATGCTTAGAGAGGATATAGGTACCTTAAAATAAAGGAAAATATTTAAGTATGCACCTCGAAATATTACGGTACATTTGTTTCGAATCACCACGCAGAACGTGACTGAGCCAGCCAACTCGCTGTCCTTAGATTTCATTTACAAAATTCACATTAAATTTCTGATTTCGTAGTAGGTTTTGGACTCGCTGATTTTAAGTGCAAAGGAGGCTGAATTATCTTCTAGTGGATCAAGTATCTCTTTCACTTCGTTACCATTTAATCCAATCAACAGAAATCATCTGCATATACAAAAACTCGAGTTATATGGATTAGCTTGTCGGAATAAGATATTGTCTTGGGATGTTTTACTTTTACGAAGGATGTATTCCAATATGAGCTTTAAAAGCTTCGGGAGCACCAGGAGTAATTGCTAAAGTTCTCGCTTGTTTCTTCTTAACTTTTACACAACATTGTGTTCTTGTCATTTTATACAGATTATATAGACAGAGTTCACTTCATCAGAATGATAATTACATAGTCAATTTTTATCCATTTTCGTATCGGGAGTACGAACCTATATTAATACAAAAGTCGATCTGGTTTCTACCAGTTCTATCACTAAAATCAACAATCACCCATCTATTGTGAAATGAGTCTTTATCCTGAGGTTGACTTACATCAGAGCACGTAAACAGGAGCAGTGTTAATCGATATGGAGATGAATTCGAATAGGTGTGGCTTGATTTGTTGCTATATAAATTGTTAGAGATAAACTTCAGCCTGGACCTTGTAAATATATTATATGAATTGTTGTACAAACAAAAATTCAAGACAACGAACGGCACGGAAATATCAGACAGCACAGTCAGCATACATATAACGGGTTACAGCAAGGATCAATAACGACGCCTATACTATTCAAGTTGTATACGAAGAAACTTGAGGAACACGAGCAATTGAACAAAACTGAGATACAAACAATATAGCGTACGCAGATGACTTAGTGATTTACGGCACACATAACAAAATCAGAAGCATCACAGAAAATATACAAACGGCAGCAGAATTTAGAATGGATTATTTGATCAACCCTACAAAAGGTGAGACTATCCTTTATATAAACAATTATCAGCTGGCACACGGAGACACACAACATAATTGTAACAAATTCCAAATCCAAATATCTGGTACGACATGTGAACGAAAGCTTCTAATCACCATTAAATCACCATTAAAGTGAAACAATGTGCTACAAATCTTTGGTACGACCAATATTGACTTATGGTTGTACTATATGGTGGAACATTGGACCAAATACCATGGAGAAATTGAGAGCATTCCCCTCTGCCACTTCAAATTACAGACACTATATCTCAAACCAGTAGCACTATAACATTTGGATCCTGGATTTTGGAACTGGATTGGGTCCGGAACCATATAAGACGATCGTCGGAAAACAGGTAAAACTCGTTAATATTCGCCCTTTACTTCACCGAAGATCGCATCAACAAAGACAACACCGAACCGAAGACGTTCATATACCTGGATAAAGTGGGATATATACAAGAACCGCAGATATACTATCTAGAACGCACGCAGACAGAACGAAAAAGGATTTAAGGTTGATTTATTCTAAAACCCAGCTGAGTATCACCAACATACCCTATGTAATTTTTCTAATGTAATTATAGATAATCAGAAAAGTACAAACAAAGCCAAATATTGGTGGCTCTACAAATCGCAACCTACAACCCACAATAACACCAACGGTTAGAGGACATAAACACGATACAGATAGTACACCACACCACAAGGATCCCCTGATAAAGACTAATGAGACGAGAGTAGGGGAGGCGGATGACACCCCATCATCACCATGGAGTTATTCCGATAGATAGTGTTTTGGCATTTTTTTAACTATTTTGGCCATCACCCGAATAATTATAAAGATTGGATTTTTTATAAATAATATAACTGACCGATAAAATTATATAAAACTAAATAATACCAAACAGCGAGACTCTACGGAGCATACTGTTCAAAAACAGATTTAAATGTAATGGGCATTTTTATTAATCTTCTTTGGCCCAAAGCATATTTATAAATACATAGTTGAACTATTATATAGGGCGAAAATTTGAAGAAAAAAAACAGTGTGCGTATAATGCGAGAATGTAAGCGTAGCTTACACTTTCGCTTATCAACTGCTTGGAACTCTAATATAGTCTCTTTACCTGTGGCTCAATCGGCAATCCATTTTGTTCCACGTGCCGATGTTTAGTCTCGTGTCCGGGTTCCAACAACACTTATTGACAATTTTAACATTTGTTTTTGGTAAGGATGCGGGTCGTCAGCCCAGGTAGCCAGTGGATTTATTTACACTTGGTCTCATGAATCCGGATTCATTCTTCGTATTTCCCTCCTTTACCAACAAAACCGGTTTTATTGCCGCCATGTTGGGGATTCATTTTTAAACCAAAATTTTTGGTATTTCTCGGGTTTCATAGCACTAACACAAACATAATTAAATATAAAAATTCTCAAGGACATATAATTTTTTTTTCGTATTCTTGGTTAGTTTGAGTTTGTCTTTTAGAGCGTAAGCAATAAAAAAATAAATAAAAACTACAAACAGTTTAAAAATATAAAGTGCAAAAAAGTAAGAAGGTTGGTCTCGTGATCAGACATTACGTTTGATTGACGAGTTAAAGAAATGCCCGTGTCTCTACAACCCTGTAGATATACATTTTTTGAATAAAGGTTACCGGAGTGAAAAATTTAATTTTATAAACGAGCAGTTAAAACCAATTAAAACGCTTGTGACAATTAGTGAAATAAAAAAAAATTAAGTCATTAAAAGCTCAGCTGTGGAAAAAAAAGCAAAAGGTGGGAAATTCTTTAAGAAGCGGCTCGGGAACTGATGCAATTTATGTACCAAAACTTTGGTGCTTTAACGAACTCTCATTTTTATTATATGTTAACGATTGTGAACCAAACAAATCCAATATTAGTTTTTCAGAGGTAAATTGAATATTACGTTTATGACGAGTAGAAAATTAACAATAATTGTATTTTACTTTTATTTCCAACTAGGTACTGATGACGACAGAGAAGAGGTCAATGAAAACAGTGAAATTACCCCACAAAAAGTAAGTGATGTGTGGACAGTTTTTCTAAGGGAAACTGATTTCTCTCCAATAAATAAATAATTCCATCTTCAAGTTCCACACCACCTTCCTAAACATCGACTTCTACCTCAAACATAAGTTTCCCAGCTACACAGTGAATTTATTTCCGCATTTACAAGATATAAAACCTGTAAAAAGAATTCCAACGTCAACCATTCATTTCTACTTCATCTTCCTCAAAATTTGTTGAAAATATATACAAATTTCATCGAATTCATCAAATTTTATTTTTTGATCGCGATTCATATTTTTAATCACGTACGGGAACCAATCGCACCGAGAATCTGCTCTATCAAAAAAGAAATATGTAATTAAAAACTGATTCAGAAAAAAGGAATAGATAAATGACGTCAAAGAAAGTGAACATTTAAAAATAAAAACGCAAAATTTAATTTATACAATTTTTTATTTTTATTCATTTGAATATTTTTTATTGTTATATCGATCCTTCGTTATTAAAATATTCAGTCAATAGTTGCCTGACAGATTGAAACCCAAATTTGATTTATTTAAACGGGCGCCTGCCGTCTGTTGCGATGTATCTTCTTGCATAGTTTTATTTTCTAGTTGCATTTCGTCCCTGTACCACTGGCTTCTGGTACATAAGAAATTGTGTAATACACAACAACCTTATCTTGGTGAAGATTAATAGGTTTTTTGAAAATTTGAAAGCGATTGCTTAATCTTCGATTAAATATTTTTTTGGTTTCATCGGTTGTTGTAAAAGAATATGGTATCATCATATTGAGTAGGCACTATCACCAATAAACATATGCGGGAACATTCTTGAATTCCCGATAATTTTTTTTGCTGGTAAAAATTTATCGGGTTGTTGTAGAATATACATAAAATACGATCGTTGCAAAACGCCGGCATCGCTAATTCTTCTATTACACCCAACATCAATGAAAATGAATTTACCGTATGCATCTGCAAGACCAAGTAACAGAAGACTGTGAAACCCCTTGTAGTTATAAAATAATGGGGCATTTTTTCGATGGCCTGAGAGCAATATGTTTCCCATCGAGCGCACCTAAACAGTTGGGAAACTGCCATTTTAAGCTGTAGTCATCTGAAATTTTTAACCAATCTTCTTTGGTAGTCGGAAACTGAAATGAAATTTTATTAATTTTTTTTTGACGATTTATTATCTTTACAAATTTTTAATTTACCATTAAAAATAGGTTGACTCCTTTAGCACTGTACTTTAGCCTAGAGTCGAATAACTACTCTAGTTTCCGATGGTCACCGACGTGGAGGTAGTACATGTAGTTGCGAATCACTCCAAAGGACGCACCCTGTCGTGACCACCGTTACTCTGAGCAATGCCTAAAACATGACCAGAACATCGAACAGAGTATCGGTACTGTGGTAGGTTACGGAGCCGAGTGCTGAGTTTTGCAGCAGTGCAATTCGACAAGATCACAGCCGCCTGACCACCATATTACAAAATATGTATATAAATTAATGAGGTAGTTCCTTTCTATTTACATAAATGACAAATTATGAAATTGGGGGCTTTTTGACATTTATTTTGTAGCTGTATTTTGATGTTATATTATATAAACGTAGAGAAAAATTTAACACAAAATTTCAATTTTATAAAAAAAAATTTCTTTTGTCCGAAAGATCTAAAAAATTGATATAATCATTTTTTTTGCCCGTATCAGTTTTACATTATTAACAAATTGTACACCATTGAACACAGATTTTAGTATCTATTAAACATTACTATGCATAACCAAATAATAAATCAATACATTTTTAATTTTTTTTTTTTTTTTGCGGTTTTTACAGGCCATTATTGGCCCGTACCGTGTCAACAATCTGACTCCAACGGTTTCGATCACGAGCCAGATCTTCATACTGTTGCAAGCAGTTGGAAGATGCCAGATCGCTCTCTACGCCGTGGAGCCATCGTCGCCGACAGCGACCTCTTCGCCTACCGAAAGGCGGTTCTCCCTTTAAAGATCGCTGTATCATTCGGTTCGGATCAGCACGCAGAACGTGACCGAGCCAGCGTATTCGCTGTCCTTTGATTTCATGCACGATATCAGGAATTTGCATTAAATTCCTGATCTCGTGATTGAAAAGAACTCGGTAAGTGCCATCGACGTCGCGTTTTGGACCATATATCACACGCATGATTCTTCTCTCGAATGTTAGAAGCCATCTTTCGTACTCATCCGTCAAGGTCCAACTCTCACATCCATACATGACAACGGGTCTGATCAACACTCTGTACAGTTTCAGCTTATCCGTATTTGCAAGATATTTTGATTTCAGCAGTGGACGTAGAGGATACAAAGCCCGATTGCCAGCGGCAAGGCGGACCTTGATATCCTCGCCCACACTATTATCGTGAGTGATGAGAGATCCAAGATACTTGAATCTCATCACTCCTTCAAACGTGTGGTTTCCACTACTGAAATCAATTGCGTCTTGGTTTCTAAAACCCGAGATTAGATATTTGGTTTTTGACTCGTTGATTTTGAGACCAACGGAAGCTGAACACTGTTCCAGTGGATCAAGTATCTCTTTCACTCCGTTGCCATTTAATCCAATCACACAGATATCATCTGCATAAGCAAGAAGTTGATTGGATTGTCGGAATAAGATATTGTCCTGAGGTGTTTCACTTTTACGAAGGATGTATTCCAACATGAGATTAAAAAGTATCGGGGACAGCGCATCTCCTTGTCGAACACCGGAGTTGATTGCAAAAGTTCTCGATAGCCTGTTCTCAACTTTAACACAGCATTGTGACTGCGTTACTGTCATTTTACAGAGATGTACATATTTTTTTGGTATTCCTAAATATTCAAGCGCAAACCATAGCCTCTCTCGATTGATCGAGTCATAGGCTTGCTTGAAATCTAGGAATACCTGGTGTACATCGCGAGATGTTTCGTAGTACTTGGAAAGAATCATCCGTAGCGAAAAAACTTGATCAGTGACTGACCGATTTGGACGGAATCCTCCTTGGTAGTCACCGACAATTTCCTCCGCTAGAGGAGTAATTCTTCCCAAGATAATGTATGACAGTAACTTGTATGCTGTGCAAAGGAGAGCTATACCGCGATAGTTCTCGCATTTCATGCGATCACCCTTTTTGAATATTGGGCATAACGCGGCCACTTTCCATTCATCGGGCATTACTTCATTTCGCCATACCAATCGAACAAGGTCGAAAAGACAGTTCCACAAAGTTAGCCCTCCGAATATCAAGAGCTCTGAATTAATGCAATCAACCCCTGGTGAACGATTTTTCTTTAATCTCTGCATGGCCATTGTGAATTCCTCATAGGATGGATCCTCAATGAACATCTCCGCGGTCTGTATTTGAGAGTATTCAAATACAGCTTGTGATACATGTGGAACATTAAGTAGATCAGAAAAATGTGCACGCCATGTATCGAGTACCGCATCGACGTTAACACAGAGGTTTCCATCCTGGTCCCGAATGGCAGTTGACCGAGATCTTAAGGTATGGTGCAATTCGGTGATTCCTTTAAAGAAACCACGCGAGTTGTGCTCATTGCTGAGTTGTTGTACTCTTAAGACCTTGGCCTTCCACCATTCGCGCTTCTTCTGTCTACAAATTCGTTTAGCTGTCCTCCTAGCAAGAACTGCCTTGTTTTTCCTTGCAATTGTAAACCGAGTCTGCGCTTCATTGTGGGCTATATTGCGTTGCTCAACAGCAAGACGACACTCCTCATCAAACCAATCATTTTTGGGCGTAGTTTTCACTATACCGAGAGTGTGCTGGGCAGCATCGACAACCGAGGTTTTCAATACTTCCCAGACACTGTTCACATCATCAGATTGGTAGTTGGATCCTAAAATGCTATTGCTGACAAGATCTTGATATTTTCGTTGCGTTTCTTCATTTATCAGACCTTCACAGGAGAATCGCATTTTATATTCTCCTGTCCTCCTTGACTTGTACGAAAATTTCCATCGTAGCTTTGCAGCAACCATAAAATGGTCACTGCCTACGAATTTTGTTGACGACCGATACGATCTCACGTCTTGAACAACCCGAGCCCGGTCTTTTGAAATCAACACATGGTCAATTTGGCTTCGGGATGTTTTACGTGGATGTGTCCATGTTTCCAAATGGATGTTTTTATGGGGAAAGAATGTACTTGCCACTTGGAGATCATGTGCGATCGCAAAGTACATCATTCTTTCCCCATTTTCGGTCGCAGTTTCGTGTCGGGAGTACGGACCTATGTTGTTACATAAGTCGGTCTGATTTCGGCCAGCTCTAGCATTAAAGTCACCAATCACCAATCTGATATCGTGCTCAGGTATAGAGCCCATCAGATTATCCAAATTATTGTAAAATGAGTCTTTATCTTGGGGTTGGCTTACATCAGTGGGCGCATGTACACATACAATTGACAGGTTGGCTAATCTCATGTGCAAGCGAAGCTTACACATTCGATTATCGACTGCTTGGAAGTCCAGCACAGCCTTTTTTACCTGCGGCCCAATGAGAAAGCCAACTCCAAGATTTCCGAGGTCATCTCCACTGTGTAGCAACGTATAGCCTTGGGACACATGGACTCCACTTTTAGGCCATCGAGTTTCTTGGAGCGCTACGAGTTCCAGCCGATACTCCTTCATACATGTGATAAGGCCGTCCAACGCGCCAGGTTTTCTTAGTGACTGCACGTTCCACGTGCTGATCCTCAATCTCGTATCCGGGTACTTAAGCGGGGGGTCATTGTTATTTAGGCGGTATCCGATTTTTTTGTTTTTGTTGACATTTTTAACTGTTATTGTTTTTTACGGATGCGGGTCGTCAGCCCAGCGATCCAACCAGATTTAGTCGCCTCCTACGACAAGCTCTGGATACTGTGGTGGTATTCTATGGATCTCATGTTTCGTTCAAAATATTTACGAAACATGGTTGCCCCCACCCACAGGACCTCATTTTTAATACAAACAAATTATTTATAAACAACTTTTTCGTCTAATTATTTTTTACCACAGTAATCAAAATGGCGACACAACTTATTTTTGCCCTCAGAGCATTCCCAGTTGAAAAGCATTTATGAAATGAAAATGATTCATACACATACATAGAAATATATTAAATGAAACCGGATTCATGAATCCTTGTGTAAACGACGATGGGATTTTTGAATCCACAGAATCCGGATTCATGAGACCAAGTGTAAATGAATCAGTGTAAATGAAGATTTAGTCGTCTCCGACGATAAGCTTTGGTTACTGTGTTAGTATTCTATGAGTTTATGTTTCGTTCGAAATAAAGAAACATCGATACCCTCACTCACAGGGCCGAATAAAGATGACAAACTAAATTAATTAGGAACCCATAAATAAAGTTGAATTGCGTTGCAAACTTCAGAACACATACATATTGTGGGACAATACATAGTAGAGGATTCTACGACTAAAAGTACGTATGATTTGAATGAAATATTTTGTTCGGTTCATGATAGATGGCGTTGTAATCTACGAAATTCAATTTTTTCAATTTCTTCTTCTTAGAACACACGCATTCGATTCTGCAATACGTTTGAAATAAAAAACATCACGTTTGCATTGGAAATACTCAAAATTTTTCATCAAAACAATTTGTTAATGTAAATGGCAGGTGAATAAAATAATTTTAGCTTAAAATAAGTGTTCAAAATGATCACCTGGGTTCTCACGTGTTGTTGGTTCTTGTTGGTAAACTTTGTCTTTGAGATAGCCCCACAAACAGACATCTGGGGCAGTAAGATCTGTGTCGCGATTTTGGTAGTTTCTCTCCAAATGAGACAAATTATTTTGTATACATACACGCAGTATAATACACAGTATGATAGTGTATGCTGTCAATTAATTAGTTTGTGTTAGTAATATTTGTCTCATTCCTATGAACCAATTGGTGTGGTTACATGAATATTTTTTGTGAATCGGTACAAAACCGAAAATACTACGGCGGATAGGGTATTTTATGAGCCATGTTTCACCAACTACATAGTTGGGGAGATAGCGATTGTTTGGTTTATTTCGGTAATTCAAAATAAATTTCGTTTTTGTTTTTTTTTGAAAAAATATTGTTTTAATCAAAATGACGGTAAGTTTTTATGAATTAAATTTAAAATTCTTATATTACTATATAATAATTAGAATGTAAAAAGCAAATAATTGTTACGAATTTGTATTTGTATTACATATTTTGTTGTATTACATTAACTAGTAATTTAAATGAAATTTCAGAAAATAAAAGAAAAGTGGAACAATGGGAAAGGGCATATATTTTAATCAACAAAATTATCGAAATATATTATTTTTATTTTTAATAAATAAATTTTGAAATTTTAGGTATGGCAGGATATGAAAAAAATGTTAAAAAAGTTAACAAAATTTCGTCAAGAAAGGCTACGAACTGGAGGTGGGACCATAGAAACAGCACTGACTGATGAAGACGAGCAAATCATAATGATTTGTAATATTAACCATTTAGACTATCTATCGGATATTCTGAAAAGATCCATAGTATCCCACAAATATTCATTGTATATCTTTGTTTTGCACTTTCTTTCAAAATATACAATTGGCACGATTAAGGCCATTTTAATATTTAATTTTGTAAAACTAAAACAAAGTTGAATTTGTCGTTTAAAAAAAAAAATAAAACCAACAGTATAATAAACTATAGTTTTTTCACTTGTTTGACGTTTGGAAATGTTATGAAAAAACAGTCAAGTAAACAAACCAAAAAAACATATGTTTCATATTATACATAGACATTTACACTAATACTAATGTTTACCGGTAATTTGTCTCATTTGGAAAGAAACTTACAAAACTGCGACCAAAATCGCGACACTGGCGATCTGGCAGGCCAATTTATCGGACCAGCTCTACCGATCCAGTGACCATTGAAATCACGATCAAGTATTTCACGTGCCACCACCGAATAGTGTGTAGGACAACCATCATGTTGAAACCACATGTTCCGTCTCACTTCTAAGCTCAAATTTTCAAGTGATTAAGGCAGTTCATTTTCCAAAAAGTTTCGGTACAATTGACCATTCAAGTTGCCTTCAATAATGTGGGGGCCTATGAGTTTGTTGCCAATTATTCCACACCACACGTTGACAGTCCAAGGACGCTGATGTTCAACTTGACGAAGCCAGTGCATGTCTATTAACTGCTCCATGGTTTGTAAAAGACGATTCCTCAGAGAACATTACGCAACGAAAAAAATTGGGGTTTAGTGTTCACGTGCCCATTGACAAAATGTTTCCCGATTTTGGAAATCAGCGCCATGAAGATCATGGTGTAAAGACACATGATATGGATGATACTTGTGCCGTTTTAAAATTCTCCAAACACTGGTGAGAAACAATCCGGAATCGTGAACTATTTCTCGTGTACTAACATGAGGATGATGAACCACTGCTGCCAATACAGTAATTTCATTATTTTCTTCAGCGACTGTTGCTCTACGGGTCCTCTTTTTTGATTGAACATTTCCATCAGTAATAAATGGTTTGATAGTACAGCCAAATGAAGCACGTGAACGAATCCTATCCGGAAAACGTTGAGCGTAAATAGCAACAGCATTTTCAAAATTTCTGTCAGCTTCTTTCAAAAACCAGAACCATTTCAATTTTCTCTGCCACAGTTAAACGCTCCATTCTAAAGTATTTTATCGTTTATTTTGCAATTACGAAAAACATGAAGATAATAAATAACACAAACGTTAATTGCGATTAACAAAACAAACAAATTGTTTTGATGACGAATTTTATTTCAAATATATTGCAGAATCGAATGCGTGTGTTTTAAGGAAAAAAAATTAAAAAATTGAATTTCGTCGATTATAACGCCATCTATTATGAACCGAACAAAATGTTTCATTCAAATCATACGTACTTTTAGTCGTAGAATCCGTATCTGAAATAAAAAATATGGCTTCCTATCTTAGTTTTAAAGTTACCCCCGCCCCACCTACAAAGCGGGACAAATTGTTTTGCACTAATGTATTTCCCCCGCGGTATGCTTAAATTTTGATAAGGACAGTTTTTCCGTAAAGTGGCTATTTTTCGAGATATTTGATCGTCTTAGTTTAACAGAAGCACTCGGTATATCGCTTGAACACTGCCATTATGATACATTAATAGAAATGACTCTAGTTTGTAATAGTTTTCTCAAGAATATTTGGTTGGATCACATAAGATGCCCTATATAGTAGGGTTAGTAATTTTTTAGTACGAGTATGTTCCACGAAACAAGGCGCAATTGAATAATGATAATTATTGTTGAATAGTTTTCCCATAAAGGTATGTTGGTTTTCTTCTTCATATTTTTTATCGTTTTGAAATAAATGAAATTTTTTATCAGACTAATCAGGAATAAGAAGGGATAAAAATCCTAATTATATTACCCAAATTATTATTTTTATTTTTTATGTCATTTATAGTGTTCGTAAAAATTGGATAATTAAAAACTAATTAGTAATCAACATATAATATGATTTCTTTATAAATTTTAATTAATTAGATTTTAAATAATAATAATTATTTTATTATTGAACCAAGAAAAAAACACGATAATTCAATTAGCAACTGGCACCAAACATTCACCTCGGTATGCATTTTATAATTGCGTACATAGTACTCGAATAAGATAGAATAAAAATACCTTAATTGCTTTTTGCCCAACATGTACGAGTTTATGTACTCAAAATGAAAGTTGTATAGTTTGAAGCCACTCTGGTTTGTATTTATAAGAAATAATCAACTTCCGTTTATTTATTTATAGACATTTTGTTTACATAACATTAATTGAAAAGTTTCGTGAGAGTTAGAAATTAAGTACTTTAAAATTTCTAACTACACAAACCGATACACACACACTCTCTAGTAAGTGTGTATCAAGCATCTATATTTATAAATTTGAACTTTATACGTTCGAAACTATAAATAAATATTTAATTTAGAATTTATTGTTTTAATTCATAATTTATTAAATTATTAAGGCCAATCAATTACCCAGAAATATTTTGTTTTAATTATATTCTGTCTTAATCAATGTAGTTTGTATATAGTACATACAGGGTGGCTGAGACCAAATGTTACTAATTTCACTCTATTGTCATTTGTGTAGTTGTCAATAAATATGTGGTCAATAAATAATTGTTCTAAATTAATATCTTGATAAAAAAATCGTAATGGAATTCAAACGTAATAGTGTAATTGCACTGTATTTGGGTGGAAATTCACAAACAGCAATAGTTCGTCAGCTGCAGCATTTGAATGTGAATAAAATGTTTGTGTATCGAACCATTACTCGATACAAAGAAACTGGTAGCATCGCTAAACGCAGCAGAGGCGGTCCTAAAAAGACAGCAACATCAAAAGAAATGATACGAAAGGTGAAGAAACGAATCCAACGAAATCCTCGTCAAAGTGCCAATCAATTAGCCGCACGTCTACATGTTTCACGATACAGCATTCAAACCATATTGAAAAATGAACTACACTTGAAGCCCTACAAGATAGAAAAAGTTCAAGATCTTACGGAGGCAAAAAAACAGTTAGGCTTGAAAGAACACGAGCATTGAAGGCCTTGGCCGAACGTGATGAGATTCCAAAAATTGTCTTTTCTGATGAGAAAATTTTCACCATTCAACAGTATGTGAATAAACAAAATGATCGTGTTTGGTTAGAGCACAAGTCCAACGACAATTTTGACACAAGAGTTGCCATGCGCAAGCAATCACCTGCTTATGTTATGGTTTGGGCTGCAGTTACTGCAGATGGACGCACTCCTCTGATTTTCATCGAACATGGAGTCAAGGTAAACCAAGAGATGTACCGCCAAAAGATCCTAAACGATGCTTTGCTACCTTGGGCACGTAAGCACTTTGGTAAGAAACGTTGGACATTCCAACAGGACTCGGCACCGTCACACAAAGCTCGAGCGACACAGCAATTTTTACAAAATTGCGTTCCGCGGCTAATTTCATCGAAAGAATGGCCACCATATTCACCAGACTTGAATCCCATGGATTTCTCCATATAGTCCATTTTGGAGAGTAAGGTGTCCACTAAAAAATACGAAAGTGTTGGTGCATTGAAGTCAGCTCTTGTTCGAGAATGGAATAAAATTCCGCAAGCACACGTACGGTCAGCATGCAATGCTTTCTATGGAAGACTGAATCAAATAATCAGAGCCAAAGGAGGTTATATCGAGCAGTAACATGTTTTTCATAAATGTAATATGTTTTCAACATATTCCACGAAATTTCAATAAAAAATAATCAAAATAAAAAAAAATACAGCGTTTTCATTTGGTAACACTTGGTCTCAGCTCAGCCACCCTGTATATACATATTGACTATCGTAAAATATCTAAAGTCTATAAAAAGTATCAGAAGTGGTTAAAATAAATAAAATGTATATTGATTAATTGATTTCACAAAGATCAGGCATCGCGCAATATTTTTTACCACGGGTTGAACCGGTTCGATGGGCATTACTGAAAATTGTCTAGTTACTGATAATGTCACAACCAAACTACTTGAAACAAATTCAAAACCGAAAACATATAACGAATTTTCAACCGAGAATTGAATAACCTAAGGAACCACAGAAAATGTGTGGATTCAAATGTTTTGATACACAATTGAAGTTAAACAAAAGGATTTAGATATTATAAATGCATCTACTACATTACTTTCAAACCAAACCACGGTTTGATCACTGGATTGTGAAAGATAACCACTTGCTTGTTTTTCACTACTTTTACTATTTCACTTTTTCACTTTTTCCCGATTTAAATTTATCGCTGTTCCAATTCAAACTGAAACTCTACGCTTTTTGTTCGCGTATTTATACTCATTTTGCCCGTTTCTCGGTCATAGTAGAAGTTTCAGTTTATTTATTATTTCGCCTGTCTACTGCGATTCATGCTCCCAGCATCTACAAATTTCGATATGGGACAGTAATGGCGGTGATGCATGAAATGATGACTGGATTGGACAATTTGAAAACCGAAGTGAGAACCGGCCAAGAAAATTTGTAAACCGAAATGAGAACCGGCCAAGAAAATAGGCAGACCGAAATAAGAACTGTCTAAGAACATTTGAAAATCGGACAAGAATCTGTGCTTAAACGGTTGGAACAACAAAAAAATATTCAACTGCATTTTATATCCGAAGTGAGGGATAAGTTCCGTGAAATGTCCATTTCTTTAAATGCCAAAGTGGATACAGT
The DNA here is from genome assembly GCA_963932295.1 of Tipula lateralis. Taxonomy (NCBI): domain Eukaryota; kingdom Metazoa; phylum Arthropoda; class Insecta; order Diptera; family Tipulidae; genus Tipula; species Tipula lateralis. Next base: position 149,982,793 of record OZ010737.1, on the reverse strand, counting down.
AAAAATCAAATTGAGCAACAATTTGAAGCGACTGATGAAAAGTTATGAGACTTGAAAAAGAGATTATAGATATTAAAAATAATGACGGTGCTACTCAAATCCCAAAACCAGTCAACGATATTAAATTCAAGCCTCCGACATTCGACGGAACAACGTCGTTTAACATTTTTAAACTACAATTTGAAACAGCAGCATTAAAAAATAATTGATGCAAGGAAGATCAGGTAGCAGCTCTTATAGTGGCGTTAAAAAGTGTGCAGCAGATATGTTGCAGATTGTTCCAAAATCCGAACGCGGGGACTATAATAGAATCATGCTAGCATTGAAACGAAAATATGGTGCTGATCACAAACGAGAGCTATACAGGATGGTGCTCAAGGGTCGTTCTTAAAGAATTGGTGAAACACTACAGGAGTGTGCAGCAGACCTAGAGCGATTGATACATCTTACACCCTTTAATATGGTACCCGAATACACCAAAAGAATTAAAATTGATGCGTTTACTGATGGTATTCGTGACGAAAAACAAGACGAGTGGTTGTGTTGTGAAAACAAACATCACTTGTGCTTTAACGATCGAGACTTTTAACAAAATGATAATACCAGAGGTTAAAATACGACGAGTCGGATTAGAACCAGGAAATTATAACTCACCGAATTACAACATACCAGGTAATGATTGGCTACCAATAAAGTTTCGATCTGGAAAAGGTGGAATTATTTGTTGGATATGTGACAAACCTGGTCATATTTCAGGGGATTGTTGGGAAATAAAACGTCAGCGGGAAATTATACCATCTTCATTGTATTGGAGGAAAAGAGAAGATTGCAAGGGATCAGAAGAGAAAGAGCGTCCTGTAATATTGCAAACAATAAATGTTAAGGTCGATAAAGAAAGAAACCTAACTTCTTCAACAAAATCTGGCATAACGGCCATCCCCGTTCCACGATTGACAAGAGCTGATGGTGGCTTAAGATAAGATGGAGAACTCCACGGAAGAGCCTGTATGATAACACTAGATACAGAAGCAATGCGAACAATTGTGAGGGCAGATTTAATAGAAAATGAACTTCAGCCAATCGGAGGATTCAAACTGCAAACAGCAACCGGCGAAAGTGCAGAAATCAAGGGAAAGAAGGAAGTGGCCATGAGAATTGGTAACAGGGACTTCTGTCATGAAGTTTTGGTGGCTGATATTGTCGATGAGGGAATTTTGGGAGTGGAGTTCATGATTTTAAGCTACAATTGCAGTGAATTTAGTGAGATATTTAACAGAAATTCGCGGTGAAATGGATGATAAGATTACTATAGACACGTTGGGAGTTGTGAAACTCAATAAAGAAGAGCAGCCAGTAGAAAGAATAAGACTACCATGAAACAGGGTGAAACCTCGATATTAATTCCGAGGCCTGAAATCTAAGAAAGAGCAGTCAGTCTGGCTTCACAACTTTCAACGGAAGAGAGGCTTATTACAAAAACTGCAACCTAGCTGGGAAGAACCATACTAGGTGATGCAATCTACCGAATTCAGAAGGGTATCCGAGGAAAACCAAAGGTTGAACATTTGAAAAGGTTGGCTCTCTATAGTGGAAGGGAATTGGATCCTGTTTGGGACGATTTGGGAGGAGGGTGATGTTACGGACGCGGGTGACATCTCTGATTGAATAGAAGAACTAAATGCTCGTAATTGGAAATCAGCATGAATCGCAGTATACAGGCGAAATAATAAATAAATGGAAAATTCTACTATGACCGAGAAGCGGGCATAATGATTATAAATACGCGAACAGAAAGCGTAGAGCTTCAGTATGAATTGAAACAGCGATAAATTAAAATCGGAAAATGCGATTAAAAATGAAATAGTGAAATAGTAAAAGTAACAGTGAAATAAAAGTACTGTAATAGTGAATTGCGGTGATTATTAATAAAAGTTATAGTGGAAAACAAGCAAGTGGTTTGAATTATTTACAATCCAGTGATCGAACCGAGGATTGGTTTGAATTCCTACTAGGGGAAAACGTAACAAAATTTATTCATTTTGGGTATGAAAAACACTAAAACGAAGTTTTAACCAGTGATCACTAAAACTTCAGGCACAAACAGAATATATACAGACGAACCATTGGAAAGTAAATCGGGGAACCCAATATCGGGTTGCAAGTTTTAATAAGGACTTCTGCTTTGTGTAAATAGATGGCAGTAGTAAAAAACATTATCATTTTACAGTGGGTTCTCCGATTATAATACGAAGTTTGACCAAATTTTTCTTCCCAATAGTTTGTTTAGATGACCGTTGAAATGACAAAAGCTACGGAAATCAATAGTGACAATTGTACAACACGAGTAGTTCAATTACAATGAGATGATACCGAAAGTGATAAAAAACAAGATCAGTTTGATTACGGCAATCTGGCACTATTCTCGAAATGCACTGCGCGACTATTTGAATATACAAACGACGCTTCGATGAACTCACGTATAAATTAAAGTGAACGATGCTTCACTTTAATTTATACATGAGTGCACTGTTTGGATAATTCAGATGAGCTTGACTACGAAAGATTCAAGTGTCCAGGTCACTTTCAGTGTAATGATAGACCGTGTTAAGCACACCATTTTGTATGCGATGGCATTGCACTTGGAAAAGGAAATATTTCCATTTCCTATCTGATGAGGTAAATTATTTTTCTCTATCCTGCTCTGCAGACTTTTATCGATTCCTATAATTTAACAAAGTTGTTTCACTGCAAGTTCCATGTTATCGCTGAATTTCCTACTTTACTTTTCCATTGCACGCTCCAGTCCAATGATATCTTCGTTATATCACTTGATGATTTCGTAAGCGTCTGCCCAATCCATCTCCACTTTTCATCAATCTGATAGCTGTTGTATTTTCTGCTGCATATCCAAGCGTTTGTGTGTTAGGAGCCATATGTCATCTGAATAGTCCAGATCATTGAGTTTACCTACTTATATCCATTAGGAGACATGACATTCAATTTCCGCTTCACAGTATCCTTTACAATTAGGAACAGCAATAGTGATAGTACGCATTCTTGCCTTACTCCTCGAGTTTTAGAATATGGTATCGTTCACATTGTTTGTTTTAAATTGAACTCGATTTCCAGCAACCCGTTACATTTCTTTTATGAATTCAATCTATTTCTTTGGGATGCCCATTTAGACAGAGCAGATACAGAGGAGAATTCTATTCATTAGATTGTTCAGTGAGAATACTGATTTAGTTAATGTGGTCAGTGCTTTCTGGTCTAGAGCTACTTTGTTTCTGAATACTGAATTGATTGAAATTCGATTAAGGGTGATACACTGATAATTGCGAGTTATTGTTAAGATGCGGAAAATGATACCTCACCAATTTTTACATTGTCAAAGGTCAGCTTTCTTGCGAATTGTACTTATCAAGCGTTCCTTCCATGTTTATGGTATTCTAGCAGAATTTCACATTTCTTTAATTATTGTTGTTAGTGTGTTCAGCAGCAATATTGTACTTTAGCTTTTCAACGAAATTTTTAACTTTATGCTCCGATGATAGTAGATTTTGGTAGTTTCATCAGTGTCAATTGATGGCCAAAGTTTTTCAGTGCTGTTGATAACATGTGTATAGTAGTGCTTTACTTCAATTTTATATATAATGAAAATGGTTCGAAGTGTGTCTGACAACAAATAGCCATTTCCAAGCTTAATCAAGAAATTAATAAAATTATGATCTATTGATAAATATTTATAAAACTCTAGACTAGCTTCCTCAATTGTCAGGTTATCAGCACGGAATTTAAGGGGTTAAGTTGTAATTGTTGTTCACCCTGAAATCGACCTCATTTTGGCTCAATAAATTGTGTGTCAGTATTGACTGTAGTACACGTACAATAATGTTGTAGTTGCTACAAGGACTTGCCTACAAGTGATACCTGCTCTCCGCATGGATGAGAAACATGAGACGGATCTAAGACGGTTTGTCTTATTCGAGGAACTGATCAGTTGAACATACAGTATTACAGAATCTGGTATGAGCCCATCGATTGAGATAATGTGGTTGTTATATTAAATCGATTCGATGAAGTGTTTGGGAAGTCGAAGGTTAACTTTATGCCTACCTAATGAAAACAATGATTTTGGATATAGTTTGTCGTAATTATTCGATGACTGTTACTAGATGGTAAAAGTAAAAGATTGTTTCATTGTAAAACCAATCACAGATTAAACCGAAAAGAATCTCAGTTGGAATCCATTAGATAAAAGAACTGATCTTATTTTTATGAATATACTCCAACCCGAATCTACCAAATAAATTTCGAATCGTCTATTTCGTGATTTGCTATGTCTCGTTATAACACTTCCTGCCAGGACGTGGAATATTTTGCAACGTGTCAAAAATGTTTAGACGAAGTGATGATTTAAAAAGCTTTGATTTCATGTTAGAGCCAGTAGGACTCTCGGAACCAAAATGTTAACTCTAAATTTCTCGGTCAGTTATTTGGTGGTTTAGTTGCAGTCTAGGAGAGTATCAATTGTGGCCGTTAATCTGTGTATGGGGCGTGATTTTATGTATTAGTAGTGATACAAAGCTTTAAGTCGCTTTGAAAGATATGCTAGAATTCATGCTTTGGGGTTTTTTGAATGAGGCCCTCAAGTTTACTTGAGTAATTTACCTTGGCAACGTAGCGTTGAATTGGATTTTATTTTTATTAATTCGATCTTTTGCTGGCAGAATATCATTATTTGTGATTTTATGACAAAACTGATAGTGTCCGATACGCATTATGCACTTAGTTATAACTTGTGGAATCTCATACGAGTACAAATCAGGAAGTCTTAGAGGTTCCAATTAAAATGCATTTTCCCAAAAGTGAGAATTCCTAGATGGAAATCATCTCCCACATCAACTACCAAGTTTCAGAGTTTTCGTATCTCTACCTAAGTATGCAGTAATTGTCCTTGGCCTAAGCATGACACTTAACCACCAAACAAGTGTGTTATCCCACGCACCATCGATTTCCAGAAACGCTCAATAGGCAAATCCCTTGTTGTCAAATGATTTATCAATCCGTTCAACGACTTCATGGAGTGCTGTTTCAACAGATGTACATTTCAGGTATGCGTGTTGTTTGGAATGTATGGGATTGTCAAAAAAATTATAATCACTCTTTTTATTTAAGTAGAAAAGAGGTGAGGCTCAAAAACTGTTTGCCTGAGTATATCAAGGCTTTCCACTCTTCGGTATGTACACTACTTTAACTTTTCTTCTTGGTCTTAGAACGTATCCTAGTGCCATACTAGCTCTTCAGATATGAGCATGGTGTTCTAGCATAACTTCCTGTCATTCCTGTGGGATACCCGGAAATATTTTTTTAGACCTGGTGTTTTAAATTTTGAGAATAAACCGATACTTCATCGGATTCTTTCTATCTACTAAAAGACGTGACATGGAGACCACACTTGTTTGGTGGTTTAGAGTCATGCTTAGATCAAGGAAAATAAGTGAATATGGTACTAAACAGAATATGGAGTAACAGCCCATCCTACCTCTCCGGTGACAATATGATGATCATAACTGACGGATTAGTGTGCTGTAATCTGCCTAGTAACGGGTATGCATACATAATCCTGAACAAATAATCTCGTATATGCATCCTTTTTGACAGCCAGGCTGCTCTAAAGGCGATTATCTTGAATACTGCTTCATAGAAACTTGTTGTGGAGACGTTAGTTACGAAATTAGACTTTACTGGATACTCAGTCACATAGGTATCAAAGGAAATGTATTGGCTGATAAATTGGCCCGTTTCTGTTCAAATTCCACTTTTGTGAGACCTGTTTCCGTTTAAACTTAAAGTCAATAAACCAGAAAAGATTCCAGTCCTTCTTGAATTTAAATAATAGTAGACGCACTTTAAGGATCTTGCTGGGTATTCTCACGAGGCACTGTCCCTTGAATTTTCAACATGTGATCCTATTCTTCATACTCTTTTGATAGACTGCACTGTTTTGGATCACAATTTCTAATATTTCGAATTTCAATAGAAGAACAAAAAATTCGAAACTGAGAGTGTACGTCACTAAAAACAAAAAAATGTTTACAATCGAAATAATCAACTATTATATCTCCCTTCCATATTTAATGTAGAATGCACTAAAGTTTATAATTACGTAATAATTATTAGTCTCTTTAAAAGGCGCTGATTATAATTAACCGCTAAACGACATTTTGATTATTGTCAAATTGTAATTATTATTATTCTCTCATGATGAACGCAAATAGTCGGCTTAATAAATAGAATTAATAAATTGTGTTTCTATTATAAAAGTGGCGACGAAGATTAAAATTTCTTCTCAACGATGGATAAGGCGGCGTTGGAACATATATTGACCAAGCAGAATCAATTCATCAACACATTAATGGAAAACCAACAAAAATGGATGGGTGATGCATTAAAATCGAAGAACGCTATAATTCCACCTTTTGCACCGTTTGAGGAGAAAAAGCATCAATTATGGCCTATGTATTTGGAGAAGCTGAATCAACATTTTTTGGCGAGCGGTGTTGAAAACGACAATCAAAAGCGTGCCTTTTTCTTATCATCCGTCGGAGATTTTATCTTCAATATATTGGAAAAATTGTGTAACGGGGACGTGGTAAGTAAAACGTTTAAAGATTTAAGTGGTACATTAACAAAATATTTTGTGTCGAAAACGCATATATTGGCAGCGCGTTATGAATTTAGTAAAACTGTTATGAAACCAAATCAAAGTTACACAGAGTGGGTCGCAGATCTCCGAGGCGTGGCTAGAAACTGTGTGTTCCAATGTTCTAATGAAGCGTGTAAAGTTTCTTTTGTCGACGACTTAATTAGGGATGCCATCGTGATTAACACACCACATGATGTAGTTCGCGTATCATGTTTACAAAAACAAAACCCAAGTCTCGAAGAAGTGCAGGAAACCGCCAGGATTTATGAAATTACCACCAAAACGTGTTCGACAATTAAAGGAGAATCTAGTTGTGGTGAAATTAATAAAATTGCTAGCAGTGCTAGTCGATTTCGAAGCCGGATTCGTGAACAACGTGGGTTTAGTTCAAATTTTTACCGTTCGTGCCCTGGTTGTATTGAGGAACACGATCGTCGACTGTGCCGATTTTCCAAAGCTATTTGTGATCAGTGCTGAAAAAAAGATCACATAGGAAGTGTGTGCATGTCTCGTTCAAAAGATCGGTCATTTTCGAGAGGTTTTACGCACGAGGTCAATCTAACGGTAGGCGTTACAATTCAAGATCAAATTACAATAGAGACCACCATTTTTCCAAACATCGTTACCGTTCTAGTTCAAGTCCAAGTCCAGCTAGGGATCGAAATATAGCCGTTACCAATTCAATTGATATTAATTCACCGTATGTGTATTTAATTAATGACACATGTAATAAAATATGGATTGGACTGAAGCTTAACTGTCGTTCAATCTCATTCCAAATTGATACAGGTGCAACATGTTCTTTGGAAGGTCTAAGTGTCTACCGACAATTAGGTAGTCCTGTTTGTAAACCAACATCGAAGAAGATTTTTCGGGCATATGGAGGCAACACAATCAAAGTCAAAGGTGTTTGCTTTGTAGACGTTGTATACAAACCATAAAACTGTAATTTGCCATTAATTGTAGTGGAATAAGAAAATGTTTCGAATATTATGGGTTTAGATTGGTTTGGAACACTTAATTTCAAAATAGTTCATGGAGACAATGATATATATACTGTTACCGATGACAATAATGAATGCAATTTGAAATGCAACATTAACAAAATCTGCCAGAACCATCAATTGCTATTTGAAAATACATTGGGGAAATGTTCATCGTATAAGGCTGAGATCAAGCTAAAACCTGACGCTGAGCCTCGTTATTTCAAACCAAGGATTATCCCATTTGCAATCCAAAACAGCTGTTAAGAAAGAACTGGATCGGCTTGTTGATGTAGGAGTTTTGAAATCTATTCAAACAACGCAGTGGGCAACACTCATTGTACCCGTCAAAAAACCAAGTGGAGAGATTCGTATTTGTGCCGATTTCAAAGTGACGGTGAATCCACAAATCGAAGCCGATAGACATCCAATTTCTCGTATCGATGAATTATTTTACCGATTACAGGTAGGACAATATTTCACGAAAATTGACTTGAGGGATGCCTATTTTCAACTTGAACTCTCAGAAGAAACAAAAAAATTCATGGTCATAAATACACCGTTTGGGCTTTACCATTTTCAACGATTACCATTCGGGATCTCCAGTGCCCCTGGGATTTTTCAGCGATTAATGGAACAGCTTACCATCGATTTGGAATTTTGCGCAGTGTATCTAGATGATATAATTGTTTCCGGAAAGTCACATGAAGATCATTTAAAAAACCTTCAAATGCTGCTAACGCGATTGGAAGAAAATGGTTTTTAATGCCGCTTGGACAAATGTGAATTCGCAAAACTCGAAATAGAATACCTAGGACGCATAATCGACAAGCATGGCATTAAACCTTCAATCACTGGTTTGAACGCAATCAAGAAACTGCCCCGTCCACAAAACTTGAAAGAAGTGGAATCTTTTATTGGAAAGGTGAACTATTATAATAAATTTATTTACAATTTTTCTGAATTAGCAGCGCCATTGCCTTCGCTGAATTAGCAGCTCCATTGCTCCATTGCCATTGAATCGCCTTCGCTCTAAACATTCACATTTTCAATGTAAAACAGATCAAGAAAACGCTTTCAATCAATTAAAGGAAACAATTGCGAACGCGGCTCAATTAATTCATTTCCGCGATGATCTTCCGCTCATATTAGCGACAGATGCATCTGCATTGGCGCTGTGTTATCACATCGTTTTCCGGATGGAACAGAATATCCTATTGCGTTTGCATCCAAAACCTTGGATAAAGCTCAACAAAACTACAGCCAAATTGAAAAGGAAGCGTTGTCCATTATATACGGCGTTACGAAGTTTCACCAGTTTCTATATGGTAGAAAATTTCAGCTTGTGACAGATCACAAACCGCTGCTTACGCTGTTTGGTCCACATAAAAAATTACCTGTACACACAATCAATAGGTTACAAAGATGGGCGATTATTTTGATGGGCTATGAGTACGAAATTATGTACAAACCAACACATAAACACGGCAATGCAGATGCACTATCCAGACTACCAAATGGTTCTGATACTAAGTTTGATAATAGCGAAGAATCCTGTCATTTTATCGATGATGGTTACGAAGAAGCAATTCAAAATTGCCCAATGGATGCTGCAACAATCCAAAAATACACGCAGCAAGAATCAGAACTGCGCCAGGTATTAAAATACATTAAATTTGATTGGCCTAAAAGTTTACCACTATCTTTAAATAAAACGTCATACTTGTCCGCCTGTTATCGACGTCAAAACACAATTACCACGTTTAATAATATTATATTTTTACAGACAGATTATGCACGAGTTGTTATTCCACAATTTCTTCAAAGTAAAACGCTTGAATTGTTCCATTATGGACACTGGGGCATAACCCGAATGAAGCAGCTCGCTAGAAGATATTGTTGGTGGCCAACGATAGACAAGGATATAGAAAACATGGTTAAATCCTGTGAGAGTTGTTCAATTCATGGCAGCACACCGAAAAAAGAATTTACTGAATGGCCAACACCTTCCAAACCCTGGGATTGTATACACCTTGATTTTGCTGGACCTTTTATGTCAAAAATGTGGCCAATCGTTGTGGATGCGTTCACCAAGTATCCGTTTGTTGTCCAAATGTCAACGACAACTTCGGTCTGTACAATACGGGATCTTCAACAAATTTTTGCAATCGAGGGAATACCAGTTACCATTGTAAGTGACAATGGTCCACAGTTCACATCTTCGGAATTTAAAAGTTTCTGTCGTCTCAATAATATTGATCCCAACGGAGAGGCGAAAGGTTTGTGCGAACCTTTAAAACAGCTCTGAAAAAGAACTGTTTTGATGGAACTTCAAGTGACGTGGCTCTTACAAACTTTTTGTCAACATATCGCACTACACCCCTTAGAATCTGCGATCAGTCTCCTGCTGAGATGTTACATGGTAGACAGCCCAGAACTTTGCTATCTTCGTTAGCAGAACATTCACGTATTCGCGATTCAGACATACCCTCAAGTTTAAAATTAATGACAGTGTGTATGTCAGAGATTTTTCTGTTAGAGGAACCACCAGGTGGAGAAAAGGTCACATATCCAAATGTGTAGGAAACCGTTTGTATTTAGTAAAAACTAACAGAGGAATATGGAAGCGACATTAGAATCAGATTCGAACAAGAGTCGCAGTACCAGATGATGCTCAATACAAACCGATAGTTTCTGCCGATCATTATCCAACATCATCATCAAATTCAACTCAACGGGATTACCCCAACATCATGTTGCCGTTGATAGCTGAAATTAAATCAACCAAAATTATTCCAAACGAAGCACTAGCATCAACAATATCACAGATTACTGCACCAGCACCACATCTGGCGAATGAGCAAGATGTAGAAACTTCAGTCCGGCGGTCATCACGCGTTTCAACTAAAACCGTGCGGTTCCAATGCTAAAAGTAATTATTTCGAATTCCGAATGTAAAATGTAAATGTTAAGTCAAAAGAAAAATTTGTTTAAAATCATTTTTGTATATGTTAACAAATTTGGAAAGGAGGAACTGTTATATCTCCCTTCCATATTTAATGTAGAATGCACTAAAGTTTATAATTACGTAATAATTATTAGTCTCTTTAAAAGGCGCTGATTATAATTAACCGCTAAACGACATTTTAATTATAGTCAAATTGTAATTATTATTATTCGATCTCTCATGATGAACGCAAATAGTCGGCTTAATAAATAGAATTAATAAATTGTGTTTCTATTATAAAAGTCATTTACTATCTAACAATTTAGTTGATGAATCTTCACCAGTTAAGCCGCTTTTTGGCAAATACTGTTTTATAATACCAAAATACAAAATGAGTGCTTCTGTTTTGAATGCTCTACCATTTTTCCAGTTAGAAAACGAAATTTAATTACAGATTGAATTAAGTATCTGCAAATATAGCCTGGAAGCTTTTGGAATTTTTTACCATAACTTTTACTCTTTGATTTTAGTTAAGTTTTGAATTATATCTCACACCAGCGACGTAATATAGAAACAATGCAATAATAAAAATAAGAGGTCGATAACATATTCTTAACATTATAAGAAATGAACATTAAAACTTATTAGCATATAAATCCTAAATGCTAATTACTATATTAGTAATACACCCCATAACTAAGTGGATATATATATGTATATATATGTGTGTGTGTGTGTGGGAACACATTTTAAAGGTACATTTATGTTAATAGGGGTTTGACTTTTAATTGTGAAAACAGATGTTGAAACATTCTAATTCTAATATTCTTGTTTAAATTAAACAAAACTTAAGAAGTTAGAAGCTACTCAACCCCCCCTCGACTACTCCACTTCTACCACTAACTATATACTATACTGTGTGCTACTAATAAACTATCAAGATATTATTATAAATGTTCAGAGTTCGGTTTTGTTGTTGCTATTTTATGTTGAGCATAATAAATAATTTTTCATATGTATGTATGTATATATAGAAGATATATATTTATTTTAATTTATGGGATTTTCCGCAAGGGATGATTTGAAAAAAAAAAAAAAAAAAAAAAAGTTGTATAATTTTTTTTTTTTTTATCTTTCATTTTTGAACAGCTTAATACATTTTATATAGCTTTTCATTCGGTTTTTTGTTGTTGCTTTTATTATTATTGTTTTGTATTTTAGTCTTCTAAATATAAAAATATCAAATCCCATGTTATTGAATTTTACAAGATAAGTAGAGTTAAGACCGATAAGAAATTTTAAGAGTTGTTCATGTTTTGTTTCATTATAAATACAGAATATAATATGGTAAAATGGTTATTTTTATAATTATACAAAAACCTTCGACTTTTTCCAAAACGACAAAATATTTATACATTTATTTATGGTTTGATTGGAAAATGTGTATAATGTTGTAAACAAACATTAACAATAACACAAGTTATAGTAAAAATCGATTATGATAAAAAATTTTCCGCCCAATTCGAAATGGCAAAGAGGTTAAAACTCGTTATTTTTAAGCCTTATGGGTCGGGCATCTATGGTTCGTGTATATTTCGAACAAAACATAAGACCCATATTGATCAGAATTGATAGGTGGAATCCTGATCATCCAAACACGTAATCAGGCGCAATAGTTTTTCAAATAAAATTCAGAATTTAGGTTGATATAAACTTTATTTAAAGATAGGTTGATTGCTGGGTGGCTGAATACGGAATGAATTATTGTGACAAAGTAGTTGAAATATAAATGTTTTTGGGAATGCGGTTAAATATAAGTATGTATGTAAATCATAATTACAGGTATATGAAATGTTAAACAATATATAAGGTATGAATACATAATGGAAAATATCGGTAGGTAATTATAACTAGATTCTACATAGAAATGCAATTTCAATACGTGCATAAATTAGATTATACAGTCGTTATATACTCAAGATCGTATTAGGTATTTATATTTATATAATGCAATTTAGAAGGGTTATGATATAATAATAATTGGTGAACAGTTCTATGTATGTATATAATAATAATAATACAATAATATATATATATATATATATATGTATATATATATATATATATATATATATAGTTCCGGGGACCGAGCTTTGCTCGGAAAAAGAAAGAAATTTTTTTTAAACACTTTCGCAAAACAACTTTAATTTAATTTAATTTTATTTATTTTATTCGACTGGGACATCGTCGCTGTTAATATCAAGACTTATAGAATTTAGATCAGGAGCGTTCAATGCTTCTTTCCACACAACATGATACGTGTGACGTTCATTTTCAGGTGGTAACAGAACTATCAAGCTATTTTGTCGTTTAACACGGGAAAATGCTACGTACAACATACTGTGATTAAAGACAGGTGTACACAAGTCGACGCCAACAAATTCGAACGTTTGTCCTTGAGATTTATGCACGGTAATAGCAAATGCTGGTCGAAGCGGAAATTGATGTCGTTGTATTGTACATCCAAGTTTACCTTTACTGGAGTCGAGCGTAACTCGAGGAATGTGTACTTCTTGTCCAGCTTTTTTCCCAGTTATTATTTTTGCTTTAACTACGTTGTTACATAATTCGGTAACAATCAGGCGTGTTCCATTGCACATGCCCTTCGAAATATCTAAATTACGCATTAGCATAATTATCGTATTTTTCTTTAGTTTTAATTCATGGGGTGGCAAATCAGCAATTTCAATCGAATTAAGAAATTCTGGCGTGAATTCAATACCTCCTTCCTGTTAATCCTTTACAGAATCAAAACTTTTATACGATTTCTATTCTCCTGGGAGACGACCGACGATCTCAGCATTAATATTACTGACTTCTTTGTTCAGCGGCGCGAGAATAACACGTTCCTTCATTCCTTCGTAATCTAAATTCGCAAGGCTATTTCCAAATACTTCTTCGATTAAATTACCACTGGAAATTATATTCTCAGGTAATTCGATTTCATTGAAATCATTTTTTGGAAGATTTCCATTTCCCAGTTTCAGGATGTACTTTGCGAATGCTTTCTGTTCCGGATCGACACGCATATTTTTTTTTAACGAACAATTTTTGAAATGCTTCCACAGATGCCTTTTTTATAGACAAATCGAGTGTTTCACTACGGTTGCTTCGGAGTTGAACAGGTAAGCACTGATGGAAATCACCTCCAGCGACTAAAATTTTCCCTCCAAATGGCAAGTTTGGATCTCCAATAGACCGCAACAACTGATCCATATTTTGTAAACCATACTTTGGTAACATCGGTGCCTCATCCATAAGGAAAACATCAACTTGAGCGAGTTCTGTAGCTTTGACTGAACCAGGTTTAATGCTGCAAATTGAATCTGACGAAAGCGGAACTTTCAGACAAAATGTCTTGTGTGATGTTTGTCCAGCAGGCAATAGAGTTGAAGCGATTCCAGTAAATGCCATACATTTTACTTTGCGATTTTGGCCACAAAGTAAGTGATATAAGGCCTTATACACGAAGATTTTACCGGTACCGCCTGGTCCATCTATGAAAAAACATTTTATTTCAACATAGTTAGAGTCATTGGCTGCACGTAAAATACTGTTCACAACCTGTTTTCCTTGCAGCCTGTTTTCCTTGCAGAATATTATTTATTTATCATTATATTTTTCAATCGAGTGTGCATTGCGTTTGAAGTGCAATTTATGCGATAGGGTAAAAAGAAACCAAAATTAAAAAATTCAATCAAAAATTCAATAACGAAAAGTGGTTCCTTTGATCGAAAAAATTTATTCAAAGTATTTGTGACGTCATTCATATGAAAAATGTTTTTCCAAAATTAAGGCCATAAACGAATTTTCCCAAAGTCGTGACCTATCTAGATCGTTTTTTCACACCGGAAAATGGTAGGATGCCAATTTTCAGAAAAAATTATAGTCCCGTTTTCGAGAAAAAATAAACAAATATATATACATACAATTATTGCTCGTTTAATACTATAGAATAGAATATATATATATATATATATATATATATATATATATATATATATATATATATATATATATATATATATATATATATATATATATATATATATATATATAAATATATATATGTATATATATATATATATATATATATATATATATATATATATATATATATATATATATATATATATATATATATATATATATATATATATATATGATAATGATTACTACAATGACGGGCAGGGGATATGATGATCTTGGATGATGATCGGCAATGTATGTTGGATTTATAATATTTATTTTGAACATACCGCCGCCGTTGACTCGCTAGGGTCAAACTTCGGAAGTAAACATATTTTGTAGATAGGCCGTTTAAGAATGGTACCATTAGGCAATCTTAACGAGACGATCCTGGTAAGCTGATCGATTCTGGGGTGAAGTTCACAGATTCTAGCAAGCGGCCATTTAGTTGCTGGTAGATTTTGGTCACGCAGTAAAACTAGATCTCCATTTTTATACTGGTGTGTTTCCGTATGCCTCTTATAATATTTGTTAAGGGAAGTGACATATTCCTGAGACCACTGCTTCCAAAAGCCTCGCATTAATTGTTGGATTAGTTGCCATCGACTTAGGTGTGACATCTGTATATGTTGAAGGTTGGGTTCTGGCAACAATGTTAATGGCTGCATAATGAGGAAATGTGATGGGGTAAGTGGGTGCCATTCGTCTTCTGGGAGCTCTCCTAATGGTCGGGAATTTAATAGTGCTTCAATTTGTTTTCTGATGGTCAGGAACTCTTCATAGGTAAACAGAACTTCTCCAATCACTCGAAGAAAATGATATTTGCATGATTTGATGGCGGCTTCCCATAGTCCGCCTAAGGTAGGGGTAGCCGGGGGAATAAAATGCCATTGGATGTGGTTTTCGGTACACCAAGCTTCAATCTGGTTTTGTTGTGCTTCATTCATAAATTGATCGTAGAAAAGTTGCAGCTGACGTCTGCTTAGTTGGTGCCGTTATCTCTATATATATGTTGGGGTAATCCTCGGATGGCAATAAATAGTTTCAGGGATGAGATAAAGGAATCAGAGGTCATATCCGTGCAATTTCCAGCGAAGCTGCCTATGTTGCCATACATACAAATATGACCAGATATGCCTTGTAGGGTTTGGCGCCTCGACCTTATGGGTTTTTAAGGTGAATGGGCCGGCTAGATCGGTTCCAACCTCGATAAAGGCTCTAGAAGGTGGATTGACTCAACAGGCAGGAAGCTGTCCCATTAGTTGTTGTTCGGGTTTATCGTTAAATCTTCGACAGGTAAAGCATAAATGAATGATCCTTCTAATTAAATTTCTCGCTCGTGGAATTTCGTAACGTTGTTTAACTATAGTCAGCAGCTGCTTATGGCTGGCATGCAAATTCTTATGGTGCAGTTCATGAATAATAGCCTTCGTAATGATGTGTTCGTGCGATAATATAATTGGATGCTTGCTATCATATGTAATTCTGGCATTCTCCAAGCGCCCTCTCATTCGTAGTACACCATGGTCCTCGATAAATGGAAAAAGAAAAAATATATTAGATTGTTTTGGTATGGGTTTATGGTTTAATAATAAGTTAATTTCCAGTTTGTAGCTTTCATATTGGGCAAATCGAAATATATAATATTCAGCGGTCAACACCTCATCTACCGATAAATGCTTACCAGACTTACGGTTTATTTTTCGCGCTTGGATATTCATTTTGAATCGTAAAATAATTGCTAACACGTGGAAAAAAGTGCGTAAATTCGAAAATTTTAAAATTAATTCTTTGATGACTCCTTGATTCAGAACGGTAGAAGCAAAATGGGATGAGATTAGATCAACTTCATCGCCTTCCAACGTAGGTAATGGTGGTAGCACCAGTGAGACCTTATGTAAAAATGCCGGCCCTTTAACCCACACTTCGTCCTTCAATAGGGTTTCAGGCGTCATACCTTTGGTGGCTTTATCAGCTGGGTTGTCAACAGTTCGAGCTGGTCGCGAATTATTAGATATTTATTCACAATGTTTGGTGGTAACTCTTCATCCCAATTAATACCCTCTAACCATAACGATTGGAAAAGGATTTTAAGTCCAATTGTGACAGGTGATAATAGGCCCAATGGGTCAAAGATACGGGCCGTTTCTGAGAGATAAGATCGCTTTGTTACTATAGGTGGTGGTGCTGATAAGGATACTCTAAAATGAAAGAAGTCTCCAACAGGATTATATTTTATGCCTAAGACAGAAATCAAATAACTGTTATCAGTAACTTCCCAGGACATCATTTCACGGTTCTCCGTTGGAATGTTCTTCAATAGTAAAGGATAATTGGCTGAGCATTTCCGCATGTTAAAGCCACCATACTTCATTAGTGATGTTATATCTCGCTGTAGGGTTAATGATAAGTCGATGCTGTTACTGCCGGACATCAAATCGTCCATATATAAATCTTGTTTAATTACTCTGCTTGCATCGGGATACAAATGGTTATATTTATCTGCTAAGTTATGAAGTAAGGCTGTTGCTAAAAATGGTGCAGGAGATGTGCCGTAGGTTACGGTTTTCAACCGGTAGTGTTTTACTGTTGAATTTGGATTTCTCCTCCATAAGATGCGATGATAATCTCTATGGGTATTGGAAATTGCTATCTGCCTGAACATCTTCTCTATATCTGCAGAAAACACGTACTGGTGTTTCCGAAATCTGACGAGCAAATTTATTAAGTTGTCCTGGATGGTCGGTCCGACTAATAAATTGTTATTCAATGAATAGCCGTCATTCGATTTGGCGAAGGCATCGAATACGACGCGCACCTTTGTGGTGGAACTGGACTATTTTATCACGGGATGGTGCGGTAAATAAAATACCTGATTACTGGGTTTTGCTATCTCAGCTTCTGGAACGAACTCCATGTGTCCTAACTCTAAATATTCCTGTAGGAAAATTTCGTAAGACTCCTTCAGCTTTTCATTATGTCTTAGTCGTTTCTCTAGTGAATAATATCTTCTCAAGGCTTGTGAATAACTTTCCCCAACCCCAGGTGCATTGGGCTTAAACGGCAATCGAAAAATTATTTTATTTTGTTGTATATTGGTAGAAGAGTGGAATAGATCTAGACATAATTGTTCTTCATTAGTTAGAGGTTTCACTGGAATAATTTCTTCAACTTTCCAAAAACGTTCGAGTGCGATCTCTCAATGTTGAAGTATTTCAGTCGCTTCAACATGGGATGATGTGATGCTAGGTTCGTTAAAACTTGACATGTGTTGTGTATGTTTATGTATGGCAGCTCCAACTAGCCATCCTAATTTGGTGTTTTGTGCACATGGATATTCGTTTCGTTGGTGAATCTTACTATCCAATAAAATCTGGAAAAAGGGTTCACACCCCAACAGGATTTCTACTGTTGCAGGCACATTAAAAGTTGGATCAGCTAACGATAAGGTATCATCCAACTCAAATAATGATGTATCGATTGTTTCCGGCGGTAGTTTTGACGATATCGATGGTAAAATGAAAACTTCTAAATCCATGTGATAGTTGTGGTCGATAGTTGACCTAAGCTTGATAAATGATTTACCCCTTGATGTACCAACTTGTCTTTGGTTGAGCGTATTGATGGTAACATCAGCCTTAATCCTCGGTACCTTCAGTTGCCTCAATAGACCTTCGGACATGAAACTATGAGTAGAGCCCGAGTCTAGCAAACCTCGGCAACTAATCCAATTTCCGTATTTATCTTGGATATCTAATTTAGCTGTTGGCAGAATAGGAACCTTGTGATTAATCGATTTGGAATCCGCTGGTTGAAATGACGTCGCTTCGGTTTTTACTTGGAACATGACTGTAGCTGGCTCATTGTCTAATTCAGTATTTCGGTTGGTAGTGGCTATTAAATTATTCACCTGAGGAGCTTTATTCAATGTTGTATTAATCGACGAACTTCCAACGCTATTACCTGGCTGCGGCAAATAATGCAATAGGGTATTGTGTCGTTTAGAACATTTTTGACAGTGTCTTCGACTCCTACAACTAGTAACTGTATGGTCTTCGCCGAGGCAATTAAAACAACGATTTGTTTTGGTGATGAAGTCTCGTCGGGGATTGATTGATAGTGCTTGAAACTTGGGAAAAATATATAACTTATGTGTTTCATAATATATATATATATATATATATATATATATATATATATATATATATATATATATATATATATATATATATATATATATATATATATATATATATATATATATATATATATATATATATATATATATATATATATATATATATATATATGATAATGATTACTACAATGGCGGGCAGGGGATATGATGATCTTGGATGATGATCGGCAATGTATGTTGGGCTTATAATATTTATTTTGAACACATATAGAATACCAGCAAGTAACTATAGCTTGTCGTAAGAGGCGACTAAATCAAGTTGGATCGCTAAAAAATCGGATACTGCAAACTTAAAAACGAGCCCCCGCTTATGTACATGGACACAAGATTGTGTGTTTGATGGCCTTATCAAATGTATGAAAGAGTATCGGTTGGAATTGAACACTTTTTCAAAAAATTGATGACCTGAAAGTAGAGGCCATGTGTCCTATACAATTCTACACAGAGGAGATGACTTCTAAAACTTTGAAGTTGGACTTCTTTTTGAGCTATAGGTATAAGAGTCTGTGTTGATAATCGAATGTTTACGATACGCTTCCACTTGAAATAAGCCAACCTGTCAATTATCTGTGTACAAGCGCCCACTGATGTAAGCAATCCCAGAATAAAAACATATTTTACAATAATTTAAATAATCTGATGGGCTGTATACCTGAATATTATGTCAGATTGGTGACTTTAATGCTAGAGCTGACAGAAATAAAACCAATTTAAGTAATAATATTGGTCGGTAATCTAGACACTAAACTCCGAACTTGAAGGAAGAATGATGTACTTGACCGTTCATAAGCACATCCATTTAGTAACATAGACACATCCTCGTAAAACAACCGGAGGATGTTCACTAGAACCATAAAAAAATCATAGCGAGACCGATGACCAAAACTGAAAGCATTCCCGCACACTTAGAACAGCGATGATCCGTTGTGTTACCACTTTATGAAAGGCTATAGGTTCAATTTCAGTAGAACCATCTGCGCATTGCATAGTTCCATGTCAGCCTATAGGACGATGGGACGGCCCATGGATTCTGAACTCGACAGGGGATCCAGATGTGTTCATTCACACCACCGATCGGACCGCCCAAACGATCGATGGTGAAAAATCCCTTTTTGCTTCTTGCCTTGGATCGAGATTCGATACCGGTACTTTCCGCTCCACGCCGCTGTGTTCTAACCACTGCGCCACCTGGACGGTTAGTATTCACTTACATTAACAAGAAGTGAACATTTTCCGAATAGCTATATATGGGCCATTATGGCTATCAAATGCCCATTGTAATCATCTAATACTTTGCACTGGTGACCATTAAGACCAGAACTATCAAAAATCATTGCGAGATCAATACACGCTTTTAACCGTGTATACTTTTACTAATATTGGCAAATTTTTACTGTCGTAATTTGGGTTGACAGTGTTTATATATCACGATAGATATATTTTTGGGACTGTCATCAATAATATGTTGTGATATAATTTTTTGGGGCTGACACTAAAATATGACAGAAATGTTAGTTTTAGTGTTGCCATGGCATTTTTTTGGGATGAATTTTGGGCCAACTTCACATATGTATATATTTTGTAGTTTGCTGAAGGAATCACAACCAATACTAATCTTGAAGCAATAACAGCATATCGTGAAATTCTGGAAAGTATAGATATCAAACTTTCAACGAGCTTGAACAGCAGTACTGAGATAACCTCCACTAATTTAAACACAAAGCTAGAACAATTCAATGACTTTCCCACATTCGACGATTTAATTCTAAATAGAGGTGTGACTTATTAGATATCTGTGAAGCAACAACAAAAAGCGTCACAACAAAGTTAATTTCTCAGTCATTTCTAACTCAAACACCACTTACAAGTGGACAGTTTGTAATCACGAACACCCAATATTTAGATTCCCAGAATTTAAAAATAAAAATGTAAATTCCACATTGAGCTGAGTAGAAAGCAAAACCTTGTCACAATTGTCTAAAAAAGGATCATATAAGTGCAAAATGTTTCTCGAAGGCTTCTTGTCTTATATGTAATAGGCGTCACCACACTTTGCTCCATCAAGAGGAAAAGGAAAATCATATAGACTGAAAGTCACACATCATACTACTTTCAGACCATAATTTTATGATCAACATCAAAGTCACAAACCACGTATTGAGCCAACACAAATCCTGAAAAGCCAAACACAACAAGTCTTAGACACACTGAATCGGAAAGGTACTTGAAATCGAAAAGTAGATGTGCAAGATCGCCTACATATTTTGGCATGATATTCAGAAAAGTCAACGCATAGCCATTAGCAACTTTGAATCTCTCGTGGCATAGGCCACAATGGTTAATGGAACCTGAAAGAAATTGGCCAACAACAAAACTGATGATTACAATTATGAATAAGTCAACCTTTGAAGAGCGATTTAACTACCTCCGAGGTTTAACTGAGAAGACAGCCGAAAATAATATCACCTATACCGATCAATCACAAGATTCTAACTTTGCGTTAAAATGAGGAAAATAATGGGCCTTAATTTAAAGCTCAAATGGTCAAGACAATCAACACATAGATTAACCTCGAACCAATTCAGTGCTTCTATCACATTCATCAACTCTAATTCACCTTCTTAAGAACGTACAGCGGGTAAGATTTAAAACACGAAGAGTTATTCTAAGCAAGAAGAAACCACTTCCATTAATTAAGTTCTCTGTCTCGGTCACGTTCTGCGTTCCGATCCGAACCAAATGTTACAGTGATATTATTAACGAGAGAGCAGCATTACGGTAAGCAAAGAGATCACTGCTGGCGACGATGGGTTCCACGACGTAGTAAAGGATTGGCCAACTTCAAATTGTTTACAACAATACGAAAAGTTGGCTCGTCATCGAAACCGATGGAGTCAAAATGTTAACGTCGTATGGGCCTGTAAAATTAAATTACAAGTTTGAATCCCGTTATTATGGCAAATTGCAAAACATATTTGCCATCTGATTACATTTACTCGAAACGCGGGTGTCAAAATCAACACTATAATGAAAATGTACTTAGAAATTGTGCCAATATGATAAGGATCCTTACCAACATTTTAAATAGAATGCACCTTCTCCGAAAACAGTCGATGAAAAATCAATCATCTTGTGCTTATCTGTAAAGTTGTATTTGCTATCACTCCATCTTTCCACTGTGCATCGGTAGTTGCATTTAATTCCCTTATCCAGAACAAACGTTAAATGTAATTATGCGCTGGTGACAGAAATGGACGCAAAACCAATGTTACGTATATACAAGTACAAATTACAGAGCGAACACTCGTAGATTTAGTTACCGAGAGACCAAATGACAGAATGGGTTAAAATCAATTAGAGCAGAAGGTAAAGCGTTCGGATCCCAATACGATCTGACTAGTAATGCAATTTTCCGTGATATGGATGACGACATCTACGACTATCTGTTAGAGAGCAGAACTCATAGGCCGACCCATAGACCGTACGTCCTCATTTCGGGCTCTGTTGTTAACTGTGAAAAAAATAAGAAGTGCTTAATGTTATTTCAATTTTCCACCATTACCACCCACAAATATTTTTCCCATTATTTTTGTTCCACTAAATAGTTTCCATTCGCGTTTCGCTGGTTTAAATTGCGCAAAGTATATTTTTGTTGTACAATTTTTCCTGGTTTAACAATTTTCCGCTACAGTCATATTTCGGCTTTGTGAAGTTTTACTGGAATTGGGTTTTATTTATTTTTCACATTTCCTAGAAATTATGAATCCCGAGTATAATTTTTTATCGTTATATAACGTTCTATGTACATATTCACAATTGAATATAAATAGTGTTTACAGTCTCACGCTACTTAAACAACTAGGTACTTGTTCTTACATAAGAATAAATTTTATACTTTTTGTATAAGAGAAAAGCAAGATTCAATAAAACTGTTTTCTAGTTGATACAAGTAGGTATACAACAACCAAGAAATGAATTCAAATTCCTTTTTTCTTACTCGTATTCAAACACACATACAGACAGATAATCGGAAATTATACTAAAGGATGCCAAACAGCAAAATAATATAATAACCAAAATGGATATTTTCAATATCAAAAGTAAACAGGAAAATGTTCATGAGATTTTTCCATCTCAGTATTTTGTTATTCGTTGTTCCGTTGAAGAAAAAAAAATCGAATCTATATATTACACAATAACCTATTCAAAAAGATCAGTTGTTTGTCGAGATGACAATTTTTTTTACTGGTACTTACATCTATTCTTGTAAGTTTTGAAAAACAAACAAATACGTATATAAGAACGAAAATAGCATCAACTGTCTATTTAAGAGGGAGAATACATTATGGGAAATGTAGATGAATAAATTTGTTCTTAAGCAAAATCAACTTCCAATATATTTAGCAAAGATGTAGAACAAAAATGAAGAGTTGCTTCACTTGAGCAAGAGGTCGATTGATTTGAGAACTCACAATAGTCAGCAATTCCAATATCATGTTTGACCCTGTTTCATTCTACTCAAGATTATGCATGCAAATTGACTTATCAGCGATACGGATATATTTTACTAATGTCAGTTCTATATACATCAGGAAGAACCTTTTGTTTATAATTTTATATTGTTTCCTTTTATTTATTAATTCGCATGTATACTGCGTCCATGCTGCTTTTTAATTGCAAACATTTAGTTATTATATTGAATCAGAGATGTCACCCGCGTTCGTAACACGATCTTCACCCGAACTCCAATTCTAGTGCTATTTAGAGAACCATAAGTTAAGTTGACTTAACTTTACTTTTAGAGACCCATACTTCCAAGATGGGCATCCTTTTAGTTTCCCTCGAAGACTGAGGAATTCGGTAGATTAGAACGTTAATCCTTGTAATCATCTTATATGGTTTTTTCCAACTGTACTGTAGCGCTGGTGCTAAATTCTTTCAGTTTAGGTTGTAAAACCAGACTAACTGCTCTTTCTTCGGTCTTTTGTCATTCTCTTGGGTCTGATATTGAGGTTTCATCCTGTTGTTTGGCAGATTTTTTTTTTACTGGTTTCTGTTCTTTGCTGAGTTCTACAAATTTTATTCTCTACGTAATAATCTCTTCTTTTAATTCACCGCAAAGTTCTGTTTAATGTCTCAATAAAATTTTCCTGACGATTGGTTCTCCCGTTTTATTACAGTTGTCATTTAAAATTTCCACAATATAATGTAGCTTGCCCAATATCCAACACTTTACTATAAAACTCACACCCAAAATCCATCGATAATATCTACCACTTAAACTTCATAACAGAAGTCCCGGTTATCTATTCGTATGGTCACTTTTCCGTTGATTTATTCAGTTAACGCTTAACGGATCTCCACTTCCTGCCAATTGTGGAACCGGGATCGATGTCATTCCGAATTTGGTTGTAGAAGGTAGCTTTCTTTGTTTACTTATTTTCTCCTTTACCGTTTGCAATTTTACAGGAACCCTTCGTTTCTTCTGATCCCTTGTCGTTTTTGCCTTTTCCTCCAATATAAGTGTGATTCCCTCCAATATAAGTGTGATTTGAAATTTGACCAGGTTTATCACATACCCAAAATCTTGTTCTACTCTTGCTATCCCGACAATTTATTGGCAGCAAACAATTACTGAATTTTCGAAATCTCTTGAATTATAATTTTCTGGTTCCAATTCGATTCATCGTATTTTTAACTCTGGTATTATCATTTTATAAGCAGTCTCGATCGTTAATTCACAAGCAATGGTTTCAGCGAATGTTGTTTTCCAGGCTAACACTACCGCTCGTCTTGTTTCTACATCACTAATACCATCAGTAATGTGTGAGATGCACCAATCGCTCTATGTTCTTCGTTCTAAGCTGTTCGTTCTAGCATGATTGTATAGTAGTCCCCGCTACCTGGCCTTCCTTGCATCAATTATTTCTTAATGCTGCAGTTTCAAATTGTAATTTGAAAATGATAAACGACGTCGTTCCGTCGAATGTCGGAGACTTTAATTTAATTCCACTTACTGATTTTACAATGACTGATTATTTCTAGACCATTAATCATTAGTTGTTGCATCGCTGTCATTTACTGTCCCATATTAAAATTTCCAGAAGATACAGTATATTCATTTGTTTTAGTTTGAGCAATAGTAGTTCCCACATTTGCTACTCCTGTTGTCGTATCCTCTGCATTTAGTGCTCCAATATTAAACTCGTACTGAACTAGTTCCACACTTTCCTCCAACAAAGCTTGTTGTAGCCCCCCATCTAGTTTAGCTTTACTGTCCGTTGCAGGAAAACCTCGTACACTCAGCTCGCTTTAACTCTAGTCTATTAGTTTCATGTTTCTTTATCCTGCCGCTACAATCCTTCCGCTGTCATCAATTGTTACGACCGAGCTCTGGTTTGGTAGTAATTCTTACTAGGCGGAACCGTAACAATATGTTTCCTTTATGAATAATATGAAGGTTGAACATTGCGAGGCATTCACTATGCTCCATTTGTCTTCTTCGTACAACCGCACACATCTGTTTATCATAAGTCCAAACACGTTTTTTATATACTAAAAGCTCGGATTTTCGTCCCATAGTCGCTTTCAGTATACTGCCACTCTTATTTAATTTAATTATATTTAATATTCAAGAAATTATCTTATTAATGTGGAGCGACTTATGATCGATTGAGATGAACTCTCAATCTCTTGTGTTTTAGCCAAATTTGACAATGATGAAAATTAGAATCTTATTCAAATTGGTTTCTAGATTTAGACTCGAGCAGATTGTGTAATCCTAAAAGTGACAGACTTATACTTCAGTCTGTATGCTTAATCTTATCCAGTAATTTGAGTAACAGCAAGGCGTTAAACTTTATTTAATAAAGTTATACTTCAAATAACTGACAGTATCAACTGGTTCATGTTTCAATCTAACTGTTTAATGCAACACGAAGCATTCTATGCTACTGTTCTACCAATGAAGCGCAAAAGTGAAAGTGTTCAGTAAAGCTTAGATCATCCTTTTGTTGCAGACACTATTTCATAGTGTCTTACTGTAATCTGGTCCATTATAAAATCTTAAAAATCCTTCCTTTTTGGAGTCAACTATTATGATATTAAGTTGTAGGGATAATATAACGTATCTGATAAGAGACATGTTCTAAGTCCTTGGGCGACTCAATATTCCCATATTTCCATCTAGGCGAGATATGCATCATTTCTTGGTTTGCACATAATAATTTCGAACATTTGAATGTGCTCTCATCCGTTCTGACCCTTCCACTTCTTTTTCCAGTACTTGAAGATACGCTTATCTTCATTATCTTAAAGCAATGGCAAATCCAGACAAAACCTGATGTTTGATAATTGTTTTTGATGCGTAAATCAATGAAAGAGTACTTTTTTCCTATAGCGATCGCACAGCTCCTACCGAAGTGAACCTATCTATAGAAGATTAATTTAGTGCCTCTTTTTTGGCAGGTTCACACATATCGACGCCTGTTACGTTGGTGTCGTTAAATTTCTGGTTAAATTTCAGAAAAAACAGTGAATCAAAATTGGATTTGTGATCTGTGTCTACACCTACTATTGCTGTTTTCACAGCAAATACTGGTACTGGTTTAAATCGATACATAATATCGAACAAAAAGTCTGAAACCGACAACTGACAATACGCATATTCTTGCGTTTAGATTATGTTAGATTAAGGAAACAAATTCTCAGTTCATGGATTTCCACCCTCGACAAAACAATTAACCATTGCTTTAACATAAGGATATGCTAAGCAATGCAATAATCTAAGTCATAAAACAATGAATATGTTTCTCAGAACTAAATTGCATTGAAAATTGTCTAAACTTTAACACGTTGTTACTGTGTTTCTCGTTTATACTTTCCGAAAATCATATTATATAAAAATCGATTCATTGTGGTGAAGGAATCCCTGTTGGTCCTGTAAATTACACAATGTAATTTACACGGGTTCTACATGTTATTTACAAGGTTATTTTGTTACATTCTATTTGTAAACAAACCAAAAAAAAAACAGAGTTTATGTACAAAAACTGAGCGCCATCTCTTATAAATCTAAGTGTAACTAAAACACCATCTATTAAAAAATCTTCTTACTAGTTTATGAATAGAATTTGTGAAATAATTAACTGTGTTCCATTTTTCCGACTACATAATG
Organism: Tipula lateralis; assembly: GCA_963932295.1. Lineage (NCBI taxonomy): Eukaryota > Metazoa > Arthropoda > Insecta > Diptera > Tipulidae > Tipula > Tipula lateralis. The sequence continues at coordinate 149,955,751 of OZ010737.1, read as the reverse complement.
AATGTTACAATAATTTTTGATTTACATTAAAAGTATTAACAGGTTAATTTAGTTAACAATCATTTTAACTGAGTCGAAAACTAACTGATTTCGCTAATTCTCATTTATCTATGTCAAATTAGAAAATAAACAAAGCTAACGTTGGTAAATTCTTTACACTTTAAAACAGCTTCCACTGCGTGTAATAGATGGCACTGCATGTGATTCTTTACATTTTAAAATAGATGGCACTGCATATAAAATCCCAACAATGTGAAGGATAGAAAAAATTAAAGACAACTAACGTTTACACTATTTGAGAGTAACCAAACTTTTTGAAAAGCAGTATACTTTTAGGAAACTTCTACTATGACCTAGAAGCAGGCCAATTGAGTGTAAATACGCGAACAGAAATCGGAGAGTTTCAGTTTGAATTAGAACAGTGATAAGTTAAAAGCGATATTAAGTGAAAGTTATAGTGAAATAGTAGTAGTGATGAAATTAATTGCTGTGGTAATATTAAACGTTAGTGAAAACAGGCAAGTGGCTCTAATAACCATCTCGACTACGTGCTATCTCTGACTACTCTTTGAAAAATTTTGCTCAGATCACACCTCAGATCACACATCCATTACAACCACCGACTATCAATGTTACCAAGTTCGTATAAGCAGTATCGTTTTTCATCCGTTTTCATGAACAAAAAAAACGGATAACAAATTCTCGAAATAAAAAGACACATTTATCTAACTTTAAAAATTTTAATTAATTTAATTGTAATTATATAAGTACACAAAATATTTTAAATTAAATTTTTAAAATTCTAGGCACTTTTATATTATATCAAAAACAGACAACTTTACACAGTCGAGAGGGATGTTTACTTTATGAAATCTAACTACAGGTCAAATTGACAGATAGGTAAGAAAAATATAATTTTATATCTTAAATAAATATTTAATAAAAGACACAGCAAACAAACAAAATTACACAAAATAAATAAATTTGTTAAATTGACAAAAGAAAACCGAAAATTATAAGGAAAGAAAAACGATTACAATTTTCTCTTTTTGTTGTTGTTTTGATTATTAAATTACATTTGTCTGACTGAATCGAACAACACAAAAAGCAGAATGTACACAACAATGAAAATTACATAAATGAAAATAATAACAATAAAATACGGAAGTAATTATCGTGTAACAAAAGACTGAAAATTACAACAACAACAAAAAATAAAAGAAGAAAATTATATATATATTTTTTTTATGATAAATAAATAATTGTACAAGTATAAATAAACACACTTCGCTTATTTATTTCCATTAATTTTCGGTCTTACATTTACTTTTCACCGTTCTTTTCCGTGAGATAGACAGAATCTTACGGGAGCCATTGGGATGAGAAAAAATGTTGTTTCGCTCCCCATATATTTCGATTATTTAGTGTAGTGTGATTGGTGAATTCCGTTTGAAGGGAGGTGGAGGGTTTCAAATATGAATGATTCATTATATTGGTGTGAATGACATGTCAATTCAATTGTATATATATATGTGTATGTGTTGAGTTAGATGGAAACTGAAATCTCGGTTTATAAATAAAATAACAAGTCAATAATTTATTTAAAATTATGTAGCGAGAAACTTTATTTGTGTTGGTGTTAATGGTACCATATGGATTGATCGATAAAATAATAATGTGAGTGTATTAATTAAGTCTGATTTCCAGTACCAAAGCGAGACCATTAGAGTGACAGAGATAGTTTTTTACTTTTTTCTTTTTTTTATAGTGGATATACTTTGACAGATGCTTATAACATAACCAATAAATTTCAATTAGTTTTTGGTTTTTGAAAATAAAGACAAAAAACACTATTTCCTTTATAAAAAATATACTGACAAAACAGTCAAAGTAGGATAAAATATAATTTTTCTTAAATTGCGAGATCAATAAAATACATTTCCAGTGTAAAAAATTTATTCAGTACTGAATAAATTTTTATAATTACTGAGAAAATTATTATAGCAGGACTGACATAATATATCAAGAGAAGTATTTTTATTCAGTACTGGAAAAATATTTTATAGGAAAAATGTATTTGGATGATAAATCGTTTGTATGACGTTATTATGAAGCATTTTATAGTATTGTTGAAATTACAATTAAAACATAAAAAAATAAAAAAAAATAAAAATCATAATCTAAGAATATGGCATTAAAAACAGTGTAGATATTCATCAATTGTGAATTATCTCGTAAAATGTGGTAACACAGAAAAAACAGAAATGAAAAAACAGTTGTTGTCTGATCGCCATCACATAAGCATCAATCTCTGTATTAAAAACAATATTAACATAGAAATAAAATAATTTAAAACATACAGTCCATTATTGTAAAATAATTTAGTTGGTAAAATCTACATGGTCATTCGAGCCGGATTCGAAGTTTTAAACATATTTAATAAATTTTGTTCTGGGAATAATTTCCAAGTGTAATCCAGAATATTACAGCACGTCGAAACCATCGCCATTACGATAAATATAACGATCAACGCCACATAATCCGATAAATATAGCATACATAAGGAGATACAAATTTAATTTGCCCTTCTATTGTTATTCATTGCAAAAGTATAAAGATTGCAGTGTTGTTGTTATTCGTGGCAAAATTACGTGGATTTTCATCATTTCTACGGATTGAGCAAGTAATTCATGCGGAAAAACCTAACCATAAATTTAAAATAAAAATTCAGCTATAATTCATCCATCATCTCATTGGTTTATTCAACATCATCAGATTGAAACGGGTAACTTCTAAATATCAATAAGCATTTTTCATGTTCACATTTAGTATTTTAGTTTAGATTTTAGTGATTTCGGTCAATTCAAATTTATATTTAAATTGTTTATGAGTCCAATTTATGATAAGTCAAAATGGGCCAATCGAGGAAAGTTGCTCAGGAAGTTGAAAAAATAAAACGTTCAATAAGTTCGTACAAAAGTAAGGTTAAATATTTCAAAGATAAATTGCAAGAGTATACAACGTTAGGTGAACTTCAATCAGCTTTATCTAGATTAAAGTCGACTTATACTCAATTCGAAATTGCACAAGGAAATCTTGAACAACTGGAAGATGATGTAACTTGGAATTATCTGGAATTTGAGGATTTATACGGTTCGGTAGAATCTGAAATTCTAAATTTAATTGCTCAATATAATCCCAAAAAACCAAACGAAATTTCTAAACGAGAACATTCATCAGTTGCTTATTCTGAATCACGAGTTCCTCTGAAAATTCCTGATATTTCCTTCCCATTACCTAAGTTCGATGGACTAGAAGAAAATTGGACAAAATTCCGAGGAATTTATAATGATTTATTCCATTCTAATACTCAGTTATCGGATATTGCAAAGTTTCACTATTCGATAACATGTGTTCGCGATGGTAAGGCTTATCAATTTGTTCAGCCATTTCCCATATCGGCAGAAAATGATCAAAACGCATATCAGAATTTAATCGATTTTTACGACAATGAAGTAAAAATTCAAAAAATTCATATGAAGCATTTGTATGAAATTAAACGACCAATGGAAAACTCCGCACCATCTTTGCAGACATTCTTAGATACGGTGACCAAACATTATAACTCTTTAAAATCGTTGAAAGCCCCAGTCGAGCACTTGAATTTGTTTTTATCTCATCACCTTTGTGAGCGTTTGGATGACTCATCGCGTTCGGAAATAATTAGTAAATCGGATTTAACCAAAATACTGGAGTTTGAGCAATTCGTGGGAATCTTACAGACTCGAGTTCGTATTTAAGAAGCAAAAAAAGGATTAGTCGTCGCTCCACCTAAACCACAACCATTCAACAAACCGTTCGATCGGAAGCCAATTCGCGTTCATTTTGAACAAAATTTAAGTTGCTCGTTTTGTAAGGGCAATCATACATTGGATACTTGTCCTAAATTTACAGATCGGAGCGTTAAACCGCAACAGCGGTTCAATTTCGTAAAACGTCTAGGAGTTTGTGTGTCATGCTTTGATCAAAGCCACAAAACAGCAGACTGCAAAAATGTGTGTTCCATTTGCTCACAGAAGCATAACACATTGTTACACTTCGGTAAGGATAACAAAAATAAGTCCATAACATCAACTATAGCGATACAAAATATCAATTCACAGTCAGTTAAAAATTCCGAATCATAACCGTTAGCATCTTCTGGTAGGATCGAGACAGACTCCATAAATCAGAATGAAATCAACACACAAAATTTAATGTCGTCGCAATTAAATGTCGGCTCAAATTCTATAAATGATAATGTTATAGGTTCGTCTCAGGTGCTATTGAGTACTGTAGTATTATGGGTTCGTAATGTAAAGGGAGTTAAGGTTCCATGTTGCGCGCTTTTAGATAGTGGCTCCCAGGCCAATTTTATAACTGAGAAAATGAGTAGTATGCTAGGTTTAAAGGTTGAACGTACAAATGTTAAAATTTCGGGTATTAATAACGATGTAACAACAGTTAAAAAATCTATTATATGTGTTGAATTTCAAAATTCAGAGTATAAAGCGATTATCGAGTGTTTAGTGAAAAATAAAATTTCCGGTTTGATTCCGCATTATCCAGTTAAAATCGACATGCAACGAATTCCTAGTCATGTTCAGTTGGCTGATCCGTGGTTTTTTCAACCTGACACTATTGACATTTTATTGGGTGCTGAATTGTTTTTGCAAATCATGAAACCGGAAAAGGTCGATGTCATGTACGACATACCGCTTCAAAAGTCAGAATTTGGGTACATTGTCATGGGTAGAGTTCCAAATAAGCCAAAGTTGAATTATTCGAATATGCAGTTATCATATCATATGTCTTTTGAAGATATCGATAATCAGCTTCAAAAATGTTGGAAAATTGAACACATTAGTTCTCCAAATAAACTATCATTAGAAGAAAAGCTTTGTGAAGAACATTACGTTCAGAATGTCCAGAGAGATAAGAATGGCAGGTACATCGTTTCTTTACCAATTAAGAAAAACCTGGAAAGTTTAGGAGAGTCATCAGTTAATGCCTTGCGCCAATTCTACTCGTTAGAAAATCGACTCAAAACACAATCGAACATACGATTACAATATACTCAATTTATGTATGAGTACCTAGACTTGAATCATATGACTGAAGTTTCCGACTCCGATAATTCACAAGTTTCAGAAACTAAATCATATTTCATGCCACATCACTCCGTTGTTCGCGAAAGCAGCAGTACGACGAAACTTAGAGTCGTATTTAACGCATCATCGAAAAGTTCGACCGTAATTTCCTTGAATGATTGCCTTATGACAGGGCCTACAATTCAGCAAGACCTGGTATCGATCATTTTACGTTTTCGCAAGCATCTCATTGGAATAACCGGCGATATAACAAAAATGTATCGTCAAATTTTAATAAGAAAAGATCAACAACATTTGCAAACGATATGGTGGCGTGAAACCCAAAATGTAGAACCAAAACGTTATAATCTTCGAACGGTCACATATGGGACGGCAAGTGCTCCATTTCTAGCTATAAGGTCACTTTTTCAGTTAGCTTCGGATGAAGAAAAAGATTTTGATGTGACGTGTCGTGTATTAAAGAACGATTTTTACGTTGATGACGTTTTAACAGGTTCCGATTGCTATAAATCTGCTTCAAAATTAAAATCCGATCTCATTCAACTATTGTCACGAGGTGGTTTTGATCTTCGCAAAATAACATCAAATGATCAATCACTGCGATCTGCGGATCAACTACAATCAAAACCTATCTTGATTCTAGGAATAAATTGGGATACGGACAAGATCTGTTCTGCCTCTCATTCAAAAAATATTCTCTAACTGGCCCATGCTCAAAACGAGCAGTTCTGTCAGAGATAGCTCAGTTGTTTGATCCTTTGGGATTTTGTGGTCCAATCATCTTTCTCGCTAAACGATTCATGCAAACATTATGGGATCTTAAATTAGATTGAGATGATGATTTATCACCTGATTTACGCGAGAAATGGATCGAATTTAAAAGACAATTACTGTCAATTGATAAAGTATCAATTCCGAGATGTGTAATGTGTTCAAATGCAAGGAGCGTTGAACTTCACGGTTTTGGAGGTGCATCTCAAAAGGGATTCGGATGTTGCATTTACATCCGAACGATTGATAACGAAAATTGCTACACCGTAAAATTGCTATGTTCAAAAAGCAGAGATGCTCCGCTTAAATCGCAAACTATTTCACGACTTGAGCTATGTGCTGCGCTCTTGTTATCACAGCTTGCTAATAAAGTGCTGTTGAGTATGGACATTAACTTTTCGTCAATTTATCTTTGGACCGATTCCGAAATAACTCTATATCGAATCAAATCGGTTCTTTCCCGGTTCGTAACGTTTGTAGCGCATAGAATTTCGCAAATTCAAGATTTGTCAAGCCCAGATAATTGGTTTTATGTTCCAACGGATGAAAACCCTGCAGATATGGTTTCCCGCGGTTTAATGCCCGATGAATTTATGAAAAATACAAAATGGTTTCGTGGCCCAAAGTTTCTCTGGCAGTCAAAAGAGTTTTGGCCGAATCAACCACCGGCAACTGACATCAAACCAAATGAGATGGAACTACGAAAAAATCAAGTTTGCGTCGCTCAAAAATTTGAAGAATGGGATGTGATTACAAATTGCTCAAATTATTATAAATTAATTCGCAAAATTGCAATCGTACTTCGGTTTATTTGTAATTTAAAAAGAAATACTGCTCAAAATCGAAAATCATCTGTCAAAAACCGATTGTCAGTTGTCAATGCAGGCCTTATTAAAATTGAATTAACATCCATGGACATGGATAACGCTTTGAAATCAATCGTAAAACATATTCAAAATATTGAATTTGCTACTGAAATTGAATGTCTTCGCAAAGGTAAAGCAATATCTAAACAAAGCAAATTACTGTCGCTTAATCCATTTTTAGATTATGGAGGAATTCTTCACGTTGGGGGAAGATTAAAAAATTCAATCTTATCTGACCAATCAAAGCATCCGTGGTTACTCCCAGTGATGCATTCATTTTCAAAATTATTGGTTCGGTCGGAACATTTACGACTGTTGCATGCTGGACCACAAGCTTTACTGTATAATGTTCGAGAGCGATTTTGGATAATAGGAGGACGAAATTTGTGCAAAAAGATTGTGAAACAATGTGTCCGATGTGTACGTTCTCGTCCTCAGACAATGTTTCAAATTATGGGACAACTTCCGAAAGAACGGGTAACTCCTTCTCGACCTTTCAAAAATGTAGGCATTGACTTCTGCGGTCCTTTTATTTTAAAAAATAAGATACGCTCCAGAGTTGAAGAGAAAGGTTATGTATCTATTTTTATATGCTTCTCTACGGAGGCGATTCACATGGAAGTTGTTAGCGATTTAACCATGAAAGCTTTCTTAGCAGCGTTTCGACGATTTGTGTCGCGTCGTGGGTTGTGTGCGAAGGTGTATTCGGATAATGCAACTAATTTTTTAGGAGCAAAACCCGAATTAACTGAATTACACAGGCTTTTCAAATCCGAAATAAATCAAAATGTAATCATGAGATTCTGCACCAATCACAATATTGAATGGAAAACAATTCCTCCTCGATCACCTCATTTCGGAGGGTTGTGGGAGGCCGCCGCAAAAAGTGCCAAATATCACTTAAAACGAGTTGTTGGTGTAGTGGCTTTGACCTTCGAACAATTGAACACGCTCATCGTCGAAATTGAGGGATGTCTCAATTCTAGACCTATTGGGTCAATGTCTGAGGATCCCAACGACTTAAAATGCTTAACGCCAGGACATTTTTTAATTGGGCAACCAATTGTTTCATTACCATCAATTATCTCATTATCAACGGTTGCAGTTCATGTTTCAAAAGTTTTGGGACCGTTGGTCTCATGAGTACTTAGGTGGGTTACAACAACGACGGAACAATACGAAACAGTGGTAACAAAACGAATTGGAAATAAAAGGTTTCAGTGTGCTATTACTCGTATTTGTCCTCTTCCAATAGAAGCTGATTCAGTCTCAGTTTCACCTAATTAAAACGTTGAATGTTGCAAGGTAGAGGTTTTCAAATTTCTAGTTTGACATGTCATAAATTCGAGCCATTATAGATATTAATTTGAATTTAATTTATCAGAATTTAATTATAATATTAATTTAAGAGTAATCAGAAATCTAGAAATTTAATTTGCTTATTGTTTTGAAGAATAAAATCCTCCAAACTGGGGAGGATGTTGAAATTACAATTAAAACATAAAAAAATAAAAATCATAATCTAAGAATATGGCATTAAACACAGTGTAGATATTCATCAATTGTGAATTATCTCGTGAAATGTGGTAACACAGAAAAAACAGAAATGAAAAAATAGTTGTTGTCTGATCGCCATTACATAAGCATCAATCTCTGTATTAAAAATAATTTAAAACATACAGTCCATTATTGTAAAATAATTTAGTTGGTAAAATCTACAAGTATGTTATGGTTAATCAATAATTTTAACATTTCGTTTTGTATCATGCATTTTAATTCATTGTGGACATATAATGAATAATTATATTGTTCATTTTTTTTAATTTATTGTTGTAGATTCAAAGTGTTAAAGTCTTTTTTTCAATAATAAAAAATTAAAATTTATTGGTAATGTTACCAGCATCTGTCAAAACTCAAAATATATTCACCATAAAAACAAGAAAAAAATAAAAAGCAATCTCCGTCACTCTAATGGTATTTTTGATTTTTTTCTCGCTTTGGCTTTTTAAGTAAAAAATACTGACAAAATTTTTTTCTTAATGGAAATCAGAATTTATACTTTTTTTTCCTATAAAATATTTTTCCAGTACTGAATAAAAATACTTCTCTTGATATATTTTGTCAGTACTGCTATAATAATTTTGTCAGTAATCATAAAAATTTATTCAGTACTGAATAAATTTTTAATACTGGAAATGTTTTTTATTTCTCTCGTACTTTATGAAAAATTATATTTTTATCCTACTTTGACTATTTTGTCAGTGTATTTTTCATAATGGAAATGAGGCTTTATACAAAACAGTCGATGAATTTTTAATTAAAATCGATCAGATAATTATTTTAATGTTTAATTATCAAATTTGAGTATGACTCCTTACATAGGACAGTGATTATAACGATGATCTTTGAGATATTTACAAGAAAAACCTTAACTTACTGCAGATCACTTAAAAGTTCGTCGGGAACGCGTTGATCCTTAAAAGAAACTCGATGTCCTTTAATGGGAAACCTTTTATCCTTACATTATGCGCTGCTATACACAATGAATATGACATCAGCCAAAAGTCAAAAAGGGTAGAATTTTGAGCAATCGATAATTGGATGTGTGCGTATGAAATTAATCAACTTATCATTAATATGTGTACATACGGCCATCTCTCCTATTAGAAGAACACTTCCAGGTATTTAACCCAATTGATCTTTGATTTTAATCTCTCATTCACCAACTACATTTCCCGTAGTTGTCCAACGGTTATAATGTCAACATTTCAGTAAGGCTTTCGATAAAATTGATCATATAATTTACTGATAAAGAAACTTGTTTTACTGAAAGCAATTTGTAAAAGTTGGTAGTTTTATATCCCGAATGACTCAGGTCTGTTCAAGCTTTCCAACGATGTAGTTTATTCAGATTGAATATATTGGTATGCTGACAGAAAACGAATGACAAACAGAGACTACTGACGCCAAAGCTTAACGACGCTTTCGATGGAAATTGGATACTTTAGGTTAAATTGAATTGACAGAGTTAAGCACTAAATCAACCATCCGTTGAGTGGAAGACGTAGTTCGTTTTAAACTGATGACGTCATTAAACGCTTCATTTTCAAAGCATACAAAAATGAGAAGAAGATTAAATTGGAATCATTGCCAATAGATTTTTATGCAGCTAATCAAATAAAAATATAATTTTTGAAAACTTTTACCTGGATATTTAAATTGCTCGTTGGGTTAAAATAAAAAAAAGTTGATTGACAGAAAATCAAATGCAATTTCTATCGGTGACTCTCCGAAAGGGTAACACACTACGAACGATTAATTTTCCCTACCTCGAAGCATAGAATGACTTATGTGATTGAGACAAAATGTGCTCGAATATATATAAAATCGTCTGTTAACAATCAGGAAACTCACTTTTGTAAAACGTGAACTCGAAAATATGGTAAAACTAGATATATCTAAGCCATATAAATGTTTAATAACCTTTCCAGTTAGTTAAGACAGAAAATGGTGAATGTGTCGACTACTGCTGGGTCAATTATGAATCAGTGGCAATTAAATAAGAGTTTGGCGTATGCAACCGAGTACGAGTCTTTCAAATGTTCAGAATTGTTGAGTCATATGATATCCGAAAATGGCACAACGATTCTTACGGAAAAAGTTGCAGCCATATCCGAGCGGCTCTCTGCCGTTAGATGATTGCAACGATTATTAACTATGAATTATTTATATCAACGATTTTTAAGTAATTCAAATTTAATTCGAATTGGTGAAAGGTAACAGTGATAGATTCATCATAAGTCGTTAACGTTCGCTTTCCAGGCAAAAGAGATAACAGCTCAGTTAATTTAACTAAACGAAAGATATATATAAAAATAAAATATATTTGCCCTCCATAAATCAATATGGTGCACACTAATGACAGCAGTTTGAGTCTCCAATCTTTAAGGCATTTGTAAGACTGTTTGGGCTTATGCAAATATGAAAAATAGCCTATCTTTCGGCAGTGATAGAATTAATTGCAGCAAAATATATGGAAGCTCAGTCTATACCATTTCTTAAGCAACTTTCTGACATATGTAGAACGATCTCTTAAATTATGTATGATACAACCTGATTTACTACATGAAAAATTTTCCAACATACAGTTAACTATTCGAAATTGAACGAGTTACTTACTGAAGACTATAAAAGAGAAATATCCTTGGTACATCCAGAACTCAATTTGAGATTCCCGATTAATATGCTTATATGGTATAATAGTTAATTTGAATAGTTGGAAACCCCTGTACAATCGAAATTTTGAAAAAATAGTTGTCTGGCAAAGGAAAAATAGGATTAATTTCTGACCATTTTATAAATATGAATTTAAATTTTAAACAAAAGACTTAGGATTCTCAAATTTAATACATCCAGTCACCCACTACAGCCAACCGTTTCAATAAAAATATTAACCTTTGAATATCATATTTTCCAATTTTCCGAATCACAACAACTAGCTGGTATTTAAATTCTATGAAAAATAAAATTATATTCATAAATTGTATTCATTTAATTTTTGTTAGTCTCAAGTAACTTTTATTAGGATTTACATAAAAGGATTGAAACATTCACCTTTAAACGATAAATAAAAAGGATTTATTATATAAAACTCAATTACAGCATACAAAAGAAGAAATACATTCTCGAGCTAACATACATATACGAGCCGAATATGGAAAATGGAAGATTTCAGTTTAAGAGCAAAATCAAATTATACGCTTGGTCAAGCTGACAAATAAGTTTTTATTTCATTATTGTATTATTTTATCATTTAAATGTATTAAAAACTATTTTTGTACACGAGTCTATATATTTCAGGATTACAATAAAACTTCACCAAAAATTGCTAACTTTTTGTTTAATTTTCAAAATTAAATTACAAACTTTATACAATACAGATGGTTGAATATTATGACAATTTTATTGTTAAATTATGACAATTGAAGATACTAGGTCAACAGAACGGAGCAGGACAGAGTTAAATGAAAATTATATGAAAATCTTTATCGTTTTAAATTGGAGTTATGAATCTAAACCGGCGTTAAGGCACAGTAGAGTAAGCAAAAATAATTATGTTCAGAAGGACTGCATCGAAAATTTACTATTGCTGTAGTCATATTCTGCCTAGTAAATAAAACGCAAAAAATATGTATATCGAAAAGATTGTATGAAAAACTGACAAATATATTGGACACATAACAACTATACTGGATAAGAAGAAGAGCAAAGTCATAGGATAAAGCTCTCTCATATTATCAAATAGATTATATGCGATTGGTGAATTGGATAAAATTGATGAGTTCAGAACTAATGAGACTATCTTTCATGTTGGTACTATAGCTGTCATGGCATAATTTAATTTGCAGATGGTCCAAACTGGGGCAATAACCGATTAGAAGCCTGCGTATAGTAAGACGTTATTGGTACACTAAATTATAAAGAAGATAAGTTTGTGTGGATAGCTGACAATTAAAATAAGTGGAAATGCACTACAACATCGATAAACAGTAGTTTCTCTACTGTAGTTTTATAGACCAAAAAGCCAAAATTTAAATGCCCCTATCCACATTTGACTGCAACCTCACGTTCTTTTTTAATTATATATATATATATATATATATATATATATATATATATATATATATATATATATATATATATACATATATATATATATATATATATATATATATATATATATATATATATATATATATATATATATATATATATATATATATATATATATATGTATATATATATATATATATATATATATATATATAAAAAGCTTTCCCGCCAAATTATTAACATTCCGTATGAATGTCATTTCAAGACGGATAGTAGTTATATGTGAAACTACCAACTGAGGCCACACTCAACTATAAACCATTCTTAAATAATTTAGAAATATAGAGTTAAACCTAACCTCAATGTATATATGTAAACTTCTTGACCAATCGTTTATATATATATATATATATATATATATATATATATATATATATATATATATATATATATATATATATATATATATCGATGTGTGAGTATATTGCGCCTCTATATTATTTATTCAAAAGCTTTCACTAGAGCTGTATCGTTTTAACAGAACTGTATCGTTTTATTATAAGAACGCCGCGTTTTCATTGATTTTCAGATTGGTTTGTTCAGATAACAGGTTAAATACATAACTAAAAGATTTAATTTTTAATCGAGCTTTAATTAGTAATTGCATAAAACTTAAAAGTTCAAGTTAATGATATACTTTGAATTGTGAAAAGAATTGTGTTGTGATTTTGATAATCGTGCGTGATTTTATAAAGAATTAATGTACAGAATTGACAGTCAAGATCTGGTGTGTTTAAATCATTATAAAAGTAATAGTTAACATATTTTATTAATAACTAGTTTATTAAATAAATTATCAATTAAATTCTACTACATTACTATATAGAACATCATTGGATCTCATTGAGAACAGTGATTGTCAAACGACTATTCGTACACTATATAACACTTAACCTTAAAAAATGTATGTATTTTTCCCACCAAATATAATTGAGTCACCGTGTTAATTTACAGATTGGTTAGTTGAGATAATTGTAAATTATAAAATACTGTATAATGATCGTATCCAATGTGGGTTTGTTTAAATACTGATTTTTTTATTCACGTGTTAACAATCTATTACAATTAGAAGGTAATGTGAAAATAGTGGAGCAACTGCACATGATTGATAATTTGCATACATGACGTATTGTGATTGGGCGGATAAAACGTGTTTCCCGATCACGACGGCAACTGATGTAAATTTGGTTGTAATTAATTCTAACCCAACATTTAGGCGAAATATTATAATGTGATATTGCAGTTTTCGACGGTAGTATATGAATTCCGAAATGGGACTGCAGTATGATTATGACGAGTTATTTCGTAAATTCAAAATGTTGATTTGAATTTTTTTAGATAATGCTCTAATTAATCGATTTTGGTGGCTGTACACAACTGTGCAGTCGCTGCAGTACTCTTCCGCAAAGTGATGTCCCTCGATGAGAATGAGGAAACCTCGAAATTCGCACCGTTTTACGCAATCGGAAACTACATATATTTTCCACCTGCCAGAGTATTCCATAGGCTGGTTTAAGCCGATCTATTGAAATGTTATGGTTCTTATCATTACTTGATACGATGAAGTGTTTGCAAAAGTGGAGTATGACTTTATACGGGCCTTCATAGGGAGGTTATAATCCTGTACGGACCCGTCTTTCTCACAAAAACAAAATTGCTGTCGTTTAAAGATTTCGGAATAAATATATTATATTAGAGGCGAATGAAGCATTTCATAAGTGCAGCTTTAACTGTCGATGGAAGCGTTCGACGTATCTTGGTGTAAGCCAAAGAGTTTTGTTAACTCAGTGAAAAGTTTAGACTCAAACTGTGTTCCTTGATCTGTCGTGATTGTCCGACGCACGCCAAATCGTGATACGTAACTGTAAGAAATGCTATGGTGATGGTTGCTGCTGACATACAATATGCTTCTGGCCAGTGAGTGAAACTTACAGTGATATTTGTATATGCCAGTTAGCAAATACAAATATCCATTAGATACAGGAAGTGGTCCTACAATATCTAGGTGAATGTTTTCGAATCGACAAGGTGGAATTGAGAAATATCCATGAGTCGTTTTTGTATGCCTTTGTACTTTTGACCGTTTTCATGATAAACAAAATTGTGTCCAAATCAATTTATACGAGTAGTACGGACTCCAGGATGTGATATGAGGATAAAGTGTTTTAGATCGCATCAGGTTCTCCAGATATATAAAACCTTTATTAGACTTGTATATAATATTGCGGTCAGGTTTGGGGTGGAGCATATGGCACTGCTCCCCGAATCTGGATAGAGCTCCGCGGCGTGCCACCCGAATAATATGAAACTCCAGACTTACGAAAGATCTAGATAGCCTGCAACACGCAGAGGTGTTGCAGAACTCTGTATGTTCTGCAACACCTCTGTTTATGAACCCGAATCTGGATGAGTTTTGGGGTTCAACGGGCTTCGGGTTCATGGTTATAAAAGCACCGAACCCGAACCCATTTCGGTTCGGGTTCGGTTTCGGTTTCAGTCCCTGATATGTATATATATATATATATATATATATATATATATATATATATATATATATATACATATATATACATATATGTATACATATATGTATACATATATATATATATATATATATATATATATATATATATATATATATATATATATATATATATATATATATATATATATATATATATATATATGTATATATATATATATATATATATATATATATATATATATATATATATATATATATATATATAAATATATATATGTATATATATATGTGTGTGTGTGTACGGGCTTGATTTAAGCAAGACAACTAAAACCGAGCATGTGCAATTACCGAATATGACGCAATTTTCGAACAATAAAATTTTATACATTTATTTCTGTTCAAAATTGACTCTAACTAGATACATAAATTAAACTACATTATGTAAAATAACAAAAAATAATATGTACTAACAACCAAGCTAATTAGGTAGTTTTTAGTCAATTGAACATTTATTACAAAATAAAACTTTACATACATATGCCCATTTTTACATTGTACAGCTATTTTTTTTATTATCTAATCTCAAATCTGTTTTGGGGCTCAAGGCACTCTATAGGTCCGATTTTCCTAACCATCTGCACGTTGCATAGCTCCATGCCAGCCTATAGTCTATAACCGCTTGCTTTCGTAATTTTTGGAAAATCATCAATTCCTCCATTGTTGCCTTTATTTTGATTTGCCCAATCTATAAACAAATTGTGAAACTTTTAATTGCATCTTGAAGTTTTACAATTGGTTGATTGGAGGACTCTGAAATAATAGTGTCACTGTCATTACTCTCTTCATCAGATAAAATTGGATTAGGACCTCCTTAATTGACTTCACTGATCCATTTTTCAATATCTCCTACGTCGAGACTTATTCAATGGGTGAAATTTCATTTAGCAAAGTTCGCATAATTTCCAGGTGTCGATTTTGTTGCCTTTTCCGAAGTTCCATTATTGACAATTCATCTTCGGAATCCCATTCATCATATCTCGGCCGCATTAATATTTTCCAACAGTTTTTAATTGTATAGTTTCGGTGAGGCCTCCCAAGCATTCGCCAAAAGATTAACGTCGTGTTTTACTCGTATATTAAAACTTTTAATGACTGAATCCAAACCGTTTTTGTTGGAGGCTTATAACAATGTTTATTACATTTTGGTCCATAGGCTGTTGAAGTGCCATGCAGTTTGGTTCCATACACATTATGGTTATATGTAATCCTTCAACAACAATTTCTGAGCTATGACTATGACAAGGAGCGTTATCCAGTAAAAGCAATGCTTTACAAGGAAA